>NW_021025386.1:1177519-1194057 GCF_004153795.1 Camellia sinensis
TTCTCAAAGTTCCAAAACCACTTGCTCTAATTCACAAACTTACCAAGCTTATAACAAATCTAATCAAGATTCATCGCTACATTAATATTTCTGATATGCTAATGCATGTTAAGGGACATAAATGTTTTAGTGATGAACTCAGCAAATTCAGTATAACTACGCTGAGAGAAACACCAAAGAGACATGAATTATCAAAAATGGACACAATTGTTGTTTCTACAATCTTCTTGTGAGTTCTGCAAGGGATAACATTGCAACAACTGCATGTCGCCAAGGTCAAATTTAATCCCTAAAGTTTGTTCAAAAGTTTAACCCTTTTTTTTTCTTTTGTTTATGAAGACAGAAATTTTGCATTTAACTTATAATAATTTCATTAATATGCATTACCCAAGAGAAAGTAAAGCTATATATACATACATATACATTAAAGACAAATTTGGATGAATTTGAATCTGAAAACAGAGATGTTCTGATGATAATAAGAACATTTGTTAGTGTATGATTAGCTTTAGCATGCTAGTGTATGATTATGTCTGTTAGTGTATAGCTTTAGCTTATATCATGTTAGTGTATAGCTTTAGCTTTATATTTTATAATGTACAATGCATCACACTGTCAGTTGGCATCCAATGCTCAAATTCTCTCTATAAAAGAGAGTGCATTCCCCTTGTAAGAATATTCAATATAGCATCAATAACATCAATATATACATTATTTTATTTCTTTATACATTAATTGTAACATGGTATCAGAGCTATAGGTTAAGCTCTTGGTATTCTTCGCCTTCCGGCGGGCGGCAACTTTGCCTTGACCGTCCGCGGACCTCAACCAATTTGAACCTCGCAAGACCTCTCTCACACTTTCTCTCTCTACTTTCTCTTTCTAGAACAACCATGGCTCGAAACCCTGCGTTCGCTTTTGCATTTTCTGTTCTTCATAGTTCCGGCGTCGGAGCTCAGTCTCGGGCTTCTTCTCCGACCAAAACTCCGGCGGCTCCCGGTGACAGCTCCACTTCCTCACCTCCTAAATCTCCAAACAAACACACCTCCATCTATTTCCCACAACAACACCATTCACCTCTCTCTCCAAACCCCCTCCACCGCCGCGATTTCTTCCTCCGGTTCCGAAACTCCGATTCTGTATCTCTTCGATGCTCTTCTCTGTCCTCGCAATTGAACCGGAACGGTGCTCCTGCTTGTCGAATGTAGTGTCGGCGACTTCAGCAGCTCAGGTTGTGGCCCAGCCGCCTAGTACTGCACTTCCGTCGTCCTCCATCGTCGATGTCGATTTGGGCGACCGGAGCTACCCGATCTACATCGGATCTGGACTACTTGATCAGCCTCATCTTCTTCAAAAGCATGTTCATGGAAAGAGAGTCCTTGTGGTCACTAACACCACACTTGCACCAATCTACTTGGATTAAAGTTGTTAGGCTTTAACACATGGGAACCCAAAATGTTTCCGTTGAGAGTGTTTATTTTACCAGATGGTGAAAAGTACAAGAAACATGGACACTCTCATGAAAGTCTTTGACAAGGCAATTGAGTCACGGTTGGATCGCGTTGTACATTTGTTGCCCTTGGTGGTGATGTCATTGGTGACATGTGTAGATTTGCTGCTGCCGCCCTTCCTTCGTGGAGTTAATTTCATTCAGATTCCTACGACTGTCATGGCACAAAGTGGATTCTTCTGTAAGGGAAAACAAAAACTGGAATTAACCCGTCTTGGGCAAAATTTGATTTGGTGCATGCTATCAACCTAACTGTGTGCTTATAGATACTGATACATTGAACACATAGCCAAGAAAGATTTCCATACACAACACACCACAGACTCATTATTATGCTTCCACTCTCCCCCACTTTCTTTATTTTATATATATATCTCTCTTTTATTATATTATATTACCCAAACACTCCACTTCACAACCACACCGTCTTATCCCACTATCTCCTTTTATTTATTTTATTTTATCTTCCTTCTTTCATTTAAAAAAAAAAAAAATACCAAACCGAACCACCCACAAACCCCGTCGTGGCCATCACTGGTCAAGTCCCCAGGCGCCTAATCGGCATGCTGCTTTTCCAGAAACCCCAATTGTTTGATTATACTCTTTTTCACCTCCCAACCCCACTCCACTTTCTCTTATTTTAATAATATATTATATATGTATATATTTTTTTTTATATACTCTCTTACCCAAATTTCCCCCTCTGTCAACTTTTGCAGCCTTTGTTCTACCTTCTATATTATTATTATTATTATTCTTATTCTTTAACAAAAAATATAAAATTAAAAATAAATAAATAAATAAAAAAAGTTTCCAACACCATTGCTGTTTTTCACAAATCCGTGTGATAAAGATTTGCACACCAAACCTTACCTTCTTTTATTCCTTCTCAGGGATCAACCCCGTCACACTTACACAAAAACACAAAAAACACAAAAAAAAAAAAAAAAAAAAAAAAAACAACAACAACAACAACAACAACACAAAACAACTACAATCACAGGCGGGATTTTTCTTCTCTACTCTACCGCCGGTCTCTCTTCTCTTGCCTCCATCCTGGGCGGCCCTTGACGGTGTTGCCTCCGTGTTTCCCACTCCACTGGGCACGATCACAACTCCCTGCTCCTCTACTGCAGCATATAGCGGACCTCCAAATCGGAACATCACAGTGGCCTTCCGTTTCAGTTCCTTGTTTTCCGCCTTTAGCACACTTATCTCTGCTCGCCATCCATACATGCGTTGGAACAGAGCCAGCTGGGCGTTTAGCTGCTGCACCTCATTTGTCCTACTCTGCAGCCGGTGCGACAAGTTTGTGGACCGCCGTCATGGTCTCCACCACATGACTTCAAAGTATACTGATTGGCCTCAATATCAGTTTGCACTGTCATTTTTTGCTCCACAGACCGCATCGGAAAGTTCAACGGAGCAAAACCAGAGTGTTTTGGTTCAGGTTCACTGGCCACCGCACCAGTTATCTCTTCTTGTGGACTCGTTGAGGTCGGGAAGAGAGTGAGAGGACCACGGGACGACAAGCCATTTTCTTGGGCAACAGAGTGTACAGGAGTCTCTCCTCAGAAAACGGAAGAGTTTATCCTCTCTTTCTTTGGTGCGAAAAGATTCTTACGTGACTTGGGTTTGGGCTACGTTCCCATTCATGCTTGTAGGTATGATTGTGCACTATTTTGGAAGGAGCATGCACATCTTGATAATTGCCCCAAGTGTGAAGAGCCTAGATACAAGTTGGACAACGGAAAGGGTAAAAAGATCCCTCACAAGATATTGAGGTACTTTCCATTGACACCAAGATTGAAGAGATTGTATATGTCCAAGAAGACCGCTACAGATATGAGATGGCACAAGGAGAAACGTGTGGATGATGGAATCTTGAGGCATCCAGCTGATGCTGAGGCATGGAAAGACTTTGATCGGCAACATCCTATGTTCGCCATGGATCCACGAAATGTAAGGCTAGGGCTCACCACCGATGGTTTCAATCCATTTGGAAATATGAACACTTCATATAGTATGTGGCTTGTTATCCTAATGCCTTACAACCTCCCACCATGGAAGTGTATGAAAGAGCCTTTCTCCATGATGTCATTGCTTATTCCTGGACGATTGGCTCCTGGAAGAGATATCGATGTTTACTTACGGCCATTGATTGAGGAGTTGAAGGAGTTATGGGGGGATGGGGTGCGAACTTATGATGCGAAAAATGAAGAGTCATTTAGAATGCATGCTGCACTGATGTGGACCATCAACGACTTCCCTGCATATGGTAACATGTTCGGGTGGACTACTAAAGGTTATTTGGCTTGTCCCACTTGTAATGAGGACGCATCATCACAAAGGTTAACAAGTAAGATAGGGTACATGGGTGCTCGTCGTTACTTGCCCGAGAACCACAGATGGCGAATGAGCAAGTTGTTTAACGGACAAAGTGAGGTTAGGTGCAGACCGTTGGAGTTATCAGGGGAGCAAATATTAGAGCAAATTCAGACTGGGACATACAAGCCGTTTGGAAAACATCCGAATAACAGGAAAAGACAAAGGGACGAAAATCCAGTGTTGAATTGGGCAAAGAGAAGCATTATGTTTGAATTGCCTTACTGGAAGACGCTTAAGCTTCGACACAACCTTGTTGTCATGCACATAGAGAAGAACATTTGTGACAATTTGAGGGGGACATTATTAAATGTGGATGGGAAGAACAAGGACACAGAAAAAGCACGGATTGATTTAGCAAATTTAAAAATTCGGAAGGAGTTACACCTACAGAGTCGTGGTGATGGGTCATTTGTGAAGCCTCCAGCTGTGTACACATTATCCACGAAAGAAAGACAAGGCTTTGGTGCTTTTTTGAAATCAATCAAGTATCCTGATGGTTATGCAGCAAACATCTCCAATTGCGTGAATACTGACAGTGGCAAAATCTCAAGCCTCAAAAGTCATGATTGTCATGTGCTTGTACACCGACTACTTCCAATTGGGATGCACAAGTATCTTAACAATGAAATTGGTACGACTTTGTTTGAGTTAGGAAATTTCTTCCAACAACTATGTTTTGCAAATTACTTTCTAAATTTGCAAAGATATTTTTTCGTAGGCCAAAAAAAAATGAAAACAATATAAAAGCAATGAGACTTTTCAAACTTCAAAAACAACAAAATAAAAAGGATAAATTACGCGCAAGTAGTCCTTGTAGTTTGCTCTCTGTAGTTTTAATTGACTGAATTTTAATCCTAGATTTTGAATTATGTGTCATTTTGGTCCAACTAAAAATAGAGGTTAAGAAACATTGGATGGAAAATTAGCATGTCATGTGATTGGTTTTCAAGGGCAAAATAGACATTTCATTCTCCCCTGTCTTTCATCTCCTTCCTCAGTCACAAACAGAGCCACCAACCCACCACTGTTCCACTGCCATCAGGAGCCGGCAACCAAACAACAATCCCAACATCCATTTTATATCTGCAAGACATCATAACTATCGAAAATTATAAAGCAAAATCCAATTTCCATCCCTAACATAAAAATCACAACACAAAACAAAACTAACATAAAACGTATGAGATACCTTTGCCAATTATTTTCAAAAGTATTATTATTATGTAGACCTCTTTTGGATCCCAGCAAAATGTTGGGTTATGTGTCTCATGAAGAGCTTTGGGAAGACAATTATAGGAAGATTTAATATATATATTATGAGCCGTTACTTAACATCTCATTTGGGTCATCTAGACAAGATATATAGTTATTATTTATGGCGCCTCATAAATAAGAGTTCAACTTATACCATTCTGTCATGCTCAGAACCGGATTTGACATATTTATTTATTTGTATTTTTCATAGCCAGTCATAATCTCGTGCTCTTGATTGGTTGTTTTTTATTTTTATTTAATGTGTCGATCTTCATTTCTTAGTTCAAAAAAAATGATACGAAACATGATACCAGCAAATTAAGTGTAATGAAGATAAAACACTATATGCATATTACCTATTAACCTCTTGTAAACTCTCTCTATTGTGAGTGGGAGTTTTGTACACTTACAAAATAATTAGCATATAAGTTTTTCGGCTGTGAAGCTGTGACTTTTAGGAAATGATTGCATGGGTAAAA
This sequence comes from Camellia sinensis, assembly GCF_004153795.1. NCBI lineage: Eukaryota > Viridiplantae > Streptophyta > Magnoliopsida > Ericales > Theaceae > Camellia > Camellia sinensis. Next base: position 1,183,151 of record NW_021025386.1, read on the forward strand.
AAATAATAATAATCATAATATATAAAAGAAAGAAAGGAAAGAAAAACTATTAGCCAGCACCAATAATTGGAAATGACATATTTGTTTAGACATCGAGTTGTTTTGTACCAATGTGAATGGTATAACACCGGTAGCAAGAAGACTTGTCTCACGGATACACATGTCACAAGTGTTGATGTAAAAAGTCGATGGTATGAACATGACCCCTTTGTATTCCCAGCTCAAGTAGAACAAGTATTCTACGTTAATGATACCAAATTAGGTGGGAATTGGAAAGTTGTAGAACGATTCCACCATCGAGGAATATGGAATGTGCCAGAGATGGATGGTTTACCTGATGATGCTCTAAATAGTGTGTTCCAACAAAATGAAACCACCGAGGTTGTACCAATTGTGAACGGAAACGGTATGCAAGTTGAAGGCGGTGGCAATCAAGGGCTTTTGTGTAGAGATGATATTGAAGGTGAAATTATTCCAAATACAATGGTTTCACAATCTCATAGTCAAACACAAGTCGAGGGTGTTGCTGATGCTTTCATTTGTGATACCGACGAAGATGACTTCATTGAGGACGATAATGAGCAAAAAGAAGATGAATTTGACATTGTTTAACTATATAAATCGTGACATAGAACCTTGATGTATTTAATACATACTGTTTGAGGACATACTACAACACTTTTTGCTATATATGTTGCTGCTGTGCTGTCCGTTTAGTTGGAGAGTTTGGTCTAATATTAACTTGTGAACTGCTGCTCTGGTTGTTGTTCTGTTCTGCTTCATTTGATTTAGAGTGTGTTCTATGCTGTGTGTCTGCTGTAGTGCCTGTTCTGTCTGTCTGCTGTAGTGTACATAACTGAAGGGCTGGCTGTCTGTAGTTCCTGTTCTGTTTTTGCTGATGTGTTGATCTGTGGTGACTGTTTTGTTTTGCTTTGCTCATGGCTGTGTATCTGTTTTGTTGCTGTGTTGGCTTAAACAATCTTGGTGCTTGTAGTGGATGTAGGGCTGCTGTAGTTCAAGGCAGTGGTTGTCTTCTCTGCCTGTCCTGTTTTGGTGATCTGTTTTGGTGCTTAGAAAGGCTGCTGTAGTGCCTCATCTGGTTTTTATTCATGGCAGTGCTGTAGTGCCTAATATTGTTGGATTTCCTGGCTTTATTTGCTTTGTGTGTTGGTCTCTCACCAACTAGGAGGTTGGAGCTTGTTATAGCTCCATGCTCCTCTTTATTGATGTACTTATTCATATATTTCATCAATAAAGTCTTCTTTTTGCCGATCAAAAACCCAAAAAATTTAATATGTCATCAATATCACTTGCAAATTTATGTAGATGGATTAATATATATGTATGAAATTAAGATTTTCATGGATGTTCATTTCTTAGTTATTTTATTTGTTAATTATTACTGTTGACATATATGTATGTGTTCACATTAACAATTTGTGCTTATCTATGTGCTTATTGTGCACTTCTTGTTTGATTATGTTAAAATGTAACAAAATGGCTCCTGCAAAGAAGATGCGCCGTTTACCACCACCGAAGAGGGCATTACTTGAACCCTTCTCATCCTCGACCGATACATGTACACCTTATCCGGAAGGTCTTGCAGCAGATGGATTTGAGCCTATTGGACCATCTCTGTCTCAAATTAATGTGTTGTCAGGATCTGAGACTATTACACCAACGCCGTCTCAAACTAATGCACCACATGGATTTGAGATTTGTGAAGCATCTCTGTCTGAAATGCATGCACCATCTCCTCAAAGTCAAACAAGTGGCGCAGGTAATTAAATATGTTTCATCTACCTTCAATGTATCCATTGTTTATATTTTTACATTAGTAAATACACTAATAACATTATCAAATATGTAGGTGCATCTTCATCAAGGCGAGTGCCGGGACCAATAGTTAGAAAAGCAACAGCAACAAGAGTTGCCAACAATAATGGGAACAAGCTCCACATTCCAATCACTGAGACATTCAATGCATTCGAAGGTGTGCTAGCGACCCCAGGAGCTAATGAGATTGGCATTCAGATTAGGAGGATGTGCCCTATTCAAGGTGTTAAAAGTTGGACTGTTGCTGATCCTGCGACAAAAGGGGCTGTTGTACAAGTTGTCCGGGTATGATTTAATTTCTTTCATAGTATGCGTGGATTATGGAAGAAGTGCACTTTTCATGTGCATGAAGGATGGGAATTTGTTTTCTTTGCTGGTTATGAAAGCTTGTCATGCATAGTAAAACTCTGCATATCTCGTTTCACAACAGTTTTGATCATGCATAGTGCACTTTCGTTTCATGCATAGTGCATTTTTGATCATTTTTCATGTATGTACCGTTAGAGGTTGGAATTTATTGTGCAGGTATTTCTATTTATAGGTTCTTTGCTTTTTTGACAGTAATGTCCCAATTAATATTACTATAGTTTAGATTCAATGTTTGGGAAGACAAGTTAGATTCAATGTTTAGGAAGATAGTTTTATTTGTCAATGTTTGGAATACCTATAGTTATTAAATGTTATATATATATATAGAATGGTATAGATTTATTTAATTTTGTAATTTCATAAAGAATTATATAGATTTATACTAAATTAAAAAAAATGTTATGTATATCAAAGGGGAAGAGGGGGTTATAATTATTAATGAATCGAGCTTATAAGTGAATATTCAACTTTTTAAAAGTCTTGTTTAAAGAGTCATAAAAATTAACCTTGTTTGATTGTAGAAAATTGAGCTTATTTTCAAAAAATAATAATTTAAATTTTAACAATAATATGGATCAAAGACATTTTTGACCCCTAAAGTATGCATTTTTTTTATCATTTGAATCCCTTAAATTTTAAACTTTGTCATTTTGATACTCAAAGTTGTCAATAAAATTACAAAAAATACATACTTTAGGGACCAAAGTTATCTTTTTCTCAAGGATAAAATACTTTTCCTATTATCCATGTAAACAGATGTTAGAGATGTGACCAAATTGATTCAAATTGACAATACACTTAAAATGTATAATATTTATAATAAAGCAATTCATCAAATACAAAAATACCAAAATTTAGTACGTTTTCGTATTTATTGAATTTTTAAATATTTTTTTTTCAAATATAAGTTAGGTGCATCTAGAAAGTAAAAAAAACATTACTTACAACAATAAAAAAAAAATATAAATAAACACAAAAAATAAAAAATTCAATTTTCAGAAAATCAATCAAAACCAAAATTCATTGTATCTTTTCTTGTTTAAAAACTCTATTGGTCTAGAAAATTAATCTAGAAAAAATTTATTCAATATAGAGAAGTGTAGTTGAAATTTAATTGATGTATTATGAATTTCATGTATTTATACAAACTGATTTTTATGGGTAAATTTTTAAATAAATAAAAATTAAAAAATGATTCATCCCCTAATTTAGTCCTCCATTTTCATCCCCAATAATATGAAATCAGGTGGCTAACTTCACGTGAGTCTTAATCACGTAATTAGGGTGAAATTGGAGGCCTTAATGGGGGATGTAGTGGGACTAATAAAAATTATGGATATATAATATGAGTAATGCTATGATAAGGTGTGTAGTTAGGGCGGTAAATGAATAGAATCGTTCGTAACCAAACTCGAACTCAGTTTGGTAAGGACTCATTTGAATATTCAATTTATTTTACGTTAATATTGTTCGGACATTCAAATCCAAACAAAACAATCTTGTTCAGTACTGATGGTCTAATGATTATATTCAAGAAAATAAATCCAAAGAAGGAGAAAATGGCATATGAATATAATGTCCAAACAATTTAGCGCTTGTACACGTATACAAAACTCAACTTCTTGTGATATGATTAGAAGGTCTGTGTTATCTGTGCTCTTTAATCGATTTAGCGTTCAAGAAAATAACTTTTCTGGACTGCTCTACCCTTAGTATATAAAGTATGAGATTTAGACTAGGATACACTGTGGTTGAATCCACACGCAAAGGCTTTCTACTATTGGCTTCTTCATGCATGGATCTCACACATAAATTTGATAATTATGTTCTTCTGTATGTGAGTTTTATTTGTAGAGTTGTTAAACTCTTGATTTTCACGTGCAGAGGCTTAATAAGAAGACTCACTTCTTCCAATCTTAGAGAATTAGAAATTAATTCATTTCCTGAATATTTTATTTCATTCTTTGGAGGCTGCTGAATACATTCTTAAACTATTTATCTGCTATGCTTCACCTAACCTAGTTTTGCTGCCGAGTGAAAACTTTGACTAAACTATATTTCGCACTATTTTTTTAATCTTTATTTCTTCTGAAATAAGCAGTAAGTAATGCTTAGATTGCTTATTTGAGAGAACCACTGTTCGCCATTGCCCTTGGCAAGTGAAACTGTTGGCTATTATTTCTTTTGTATTCTTCTTGACAAGCCCAATAAAACTACTATGACCCTTGGTGCATCTATTTCAAGAATAGTGAACTCCCTTCTGAAAGTGTGTTTTGAAAGAAAGGGATAATACCAACGTCTATGAGGATTTCAGAATGTTGTGGATTTTATCTCGGTGGTGTTTTTTGTAACTGTTCTCTTTTAATGATATTGAATAAACTAGTTCGTAATATATTTCACATTATTTTGTGGTTAAAAGGATCATGGGCTTAAGTTTTAACTTTTTAGGCTGTTAATTTGCGTTTAATGTGAAAGGGAGTCTCTAGTTAGGTGAAAATACTGAATCTGTGACTTTCAATCTAGAGATTCTGAACTTCACTTTAATTACTATGGTATGTAGATGATCGGCCTATTGGCATCAAATCAGCATGAAAGTCATGGCTGGGGAATTTGAAGTCACAAACTGACGTAGGATTAAGTTTTTAGACACAAATGTAACTACTAGCACAAATTTGGGGCACTAGAGCCTAAGGCCAAAACATCAAGCATAGATGGGTTAGGCATTGGGTCTCCAAATTCATGTTTGTTGCTCACCCTGATGCAGAGTTTCCAGATAACTTTATTAATTTACAATGATGAAAGTAACAGGTTTTTTGTTAACACGACCAAGCACTCAAGTTTGTGTACTTCTAAGGCTTCTATTCAGCAACCACAATTGGAAATTCTGTTAAAAAGGTCCTAAAATTTTAGTTAGACTTAATTTGTCACTGAATGTTCAATTATCTTGGAGGAACATGATTTTCACTTATAATCTTGATAGACAAATTTATTGCTCAGTTTTCAATTTTCAAATGTTGTACTTGAAAGTATTTAGTCTAATCAAATAGAAGGGTATGTTGGTCCTGATGAAATGCGTGATTGTTCCCAAAGTAAACTCGAACACCATGTCTTTTTTTTTTTTAAACTGTGCGATTGTCATGTCCCTTTCATGTCATGCCTTGGTCTTTTATTTTAAGCAGACCTACACAATATGACCGAAAGAAGCCCAAATCCAAACAAGCTTTACCACCAGGCTCTGAATCGGCTTAGAAGCTGCACAAAAAATCAGGCTTAACTCAAGGAAACTCACAAACAATAAGTGTTTGGTACTTTCAATGTATATTTACTTCCAGTTGTTCATTAAACTCCAACAAAATGCATCAATCAATGCACCCCAATTGGGACTTTCCTAGTACAGTCCACATGCAAACTGTAGTTCTGAGCATAAAATATGGGCATCCAAACGCTTCAATACCATACAGCTATTTATAAGTTTGTAATTCCAATCTGTGTAATACACAAAGCAGCCAAAATAAAATAAAACAAAATCAATAATTTATTTTCCCATTTTGGCATTATGGAATCTTAATTTCCAAAAAACAACATACAGAAAATGAAAACTTCACATCCAACTTCATTGCTTCCAAAAAGTGGCCCATGTCATCAGGTATGAGATGCACACATTATCCATGTCAGTATGCCAGTCACTTTTTTTCTTACCTTGCATATTTTTATGTTTTTTGGTGGCATACAAAGTCTAACAAAAACCAAGAATAAGCTCAAATAGACTAAGCAAGGTAGGAAAATGAAAATAAATTGGAAAATTGCTTCAAAACATGCAGTCCGTCACGAACTATAAATCCATTATGTATTAGTAAGTACAAGCTAGATTGATAACAAAGGATACATAGCAAAACAAATAAAAATTTGTAATTTCTTTTTCAATCTAGTCTTCTTGGACAATGCAGAAATAAAAAATTAAGGGGGAATTACTTGTCAGTGGTGGTTTCAAAAATAAATGACAAAATCATGAAAAAGTTTATAATTCTGCATATTAATGTTTACAATGAATACCACTGATCTGAAAATATTTTTCTGAGTATACACTAAGGTGATACTTCCCCAAAAATTAACAGCAAATTTTTACATTTACCAAATTAACCAAGGCCCTTCATGGCCAATCACTTCCCAGCAGTCAACCATGGGAATTAAATAGTACATGAGGCTGGTAATGGCCCTGGATTTTGCGGTGCAAGAAAAATAATTTCATAGCTCAGCTCCAGGGAAAAAAAATTATAATAATTTGATTAAGCTTACTGATATGCAAAGGAAACAAAATGAAACTATCATTGACAAAATGGCAAGATTCATTGATTAAAGTTGCCAAAGGAAGAAATCAGAACAGTTTCTAAGCCAGGAATTACATATGCCTCAAAGGGACAACTTAACCTTCCTAAAAACTTCCAGAGTATTTGAGAAGTACCTATCTCCAAAGCAACATGGAATGTACATGATCAACTAGGAACACCATGTAGTAATAATGCCTTTGGGAGGCTGAAAAACAGAAGCAAAGAACCTACTTATTCACCACTGTACTAACTGCTATCTAAAACAAATGTGCATAGCTTTGAGCAGTTTTTTGATAAAAAGGCCAGATTGGCTGTACAAAACCATTAACATTTAAATTATACATGCAAAATGTACAACAAATCAGCTTGTAAAATCAAAGCAACAACAAATTCAAGTGAATTGTGAGTAAAATTACAAAGCTGAATCTCTAAATCACAGAGCTGAACTGACAGAGATAACTAGGGTTTAGACAGCACAGAGAGCGAGAGAGAGAAAGGGGGAGAGAGAGAGAGTAGCTCACCGATCTGAATCGATTTTGAGAGAGAACTTCGAAATGGCTCGGATGAATCACCGATCTGAATCGATTTTGAGCGAGAACTTCGAACAGTGCAGAGAGGGCGAGAGAGACGGAGAGAGAGAGACCGCGAAAGTGAGAGTGAGTGAGAGCGCGAGAGTGAGATTGAGATTTTCGCTTATACTGCTTATCATATTCAAAATAAAGGTGAAACAGGAGAGAAGGAGGGGGCCGAACAAAAAAACATTCCAAGGCGTTTAAAAAACGTCTTTGATTCTTGAAACGGCGCCGTTTCAATTACAGAAAAACAAGACGTTTCTAAAACGCCGTTAAATATTAGAAACAATGGCGTTTTAAAAAACGCCGCTAAAAAAACGCCGCCTAACACCATATTTCCTGTAGTGTTTAACAAAAATAAATTAAAAAATTATGATCTGAATTGACAAAGCTGAAAACTTATAATTTATTTTGGTGTAAGAGTCAACCTTTGAAAAAAAAAAAATTGTAAATTTTCTTCTTGTTTTTCATCTCATTTCACATCGTGTTTTTATGTATCTTTTTTGACTTCTTTTATTAAATTATGAGATTATAATAATCGATATGTTGAGTAACAATTTTTGACTTTTTATAATGTAAAAAAATGTAAAAATTAGTGTAAATGAATGAAAAATAATCTATGACTTTATAGAATGAATAAAAATGAATTATTTTTTTCTCTGAGTTGAAAACTTTTTATCTTTTTAAATTTTATATTTATATACTGACTTTAATTTTTTGGTCAAAATAATCACTGACAAAAAAGAGGTCTAACCAAACTTTTGTTATTACAATTTTATATAAAGCTAAAAATACCTTCATCTCCGACCTTTAGTGAAATCCTAACCAGCCACTCCTACTACTATGACCTAACGACCACCACTAACACCCAGCTCCTTCACCATTCCAATTTGCTACCATCAGCCTTGGACCAACCCAGTTAGCCATTACTGCATGTAGACGTCTCATTTTGATCGGCCTTAAGATTTAGGCGCTCTATTCTAAAAACCTGATGATAAAAGTTGCGATGTGCTATCTTTCGAATTCCTCAGTAGAAAGGCCAGATTCAAACTTTAATCACAACCTTACACCTGTTTTGGCTAAGTTACTTTAGACCTATTAAAAATCCTTCTTCAAAATGTTTTGGTTATGTAGTTCTAAACATCTCTACAATACTCTGAAGCTCACATTTCCAACTTTAGGTGTTATACTTTTTCAGCAAACCAAGCAAAGAATAAAGTAGAGATGAGTGGAAAGGAGGATAATTCCCTGGAAAACCCTACTTTCCCTTCAAAAATAGTCTGGTCGTACAATATTTGATCTGGCCATACAATTTTTCTATTTGGCCACACAAAAAACCTATGGTTGGATGGAAAATGGTTGGCCGGATCAATAGTGTACCGGCTGGATAAGTTATTAGGAAAATAGAGTATTTTTGAGAAAATTAGCTTCCATGCACGTGGGATTGCCACCTGTGCATTTCTAAGGTGAATTTCGTAGATATTTCCCTTAGAGTCTATAAATATCACCTTTCCACTTCATTCTTAAGGGTGAAAGATTAATTCTAAGAGCCTTAGACGTAAAAACACCTTGAACCTAAAAGCTTCTCACTTTTTCAACTCTCTCATCATGCAAACACCATTGAAGCTTCAACTTAAAGCTTCTTGTTGAGAATTCAAGCCATATTCCATAACTTTGAGGGTGATTAGAATAGAGTTTGACAACAAAAAAGTTCTTCCTTCCTTCCAAAGGTAAACCTTTGAAACTTTCTCTCTCTTGCTTTCTTACCAAACACCATATTTTTCAAAGTTTTCGTGTGCTTAAATATGTGATTGAGCCTTGTGGATGTGGAGAGCTTAGCTACCCTTCCATAGGATGGTTAGTGGATGTAATTTTATTTTATTTTATTTTATTTTATTTTATTTTATTTTATTTTATTTTATTTTATTTTATTTTATTTTATTTTATTTTATTTTATTTTATTTTATTTTATTTTATTTTATTTTATTTTATTTTATTTTATTTTATTTTATTTTATTTTATTTTATTTTATTTTATTTTATTTTATTTTATTTTATTTTATTTTATTTTATTTTATTTTATTTTATTTTATTTTATTTTATTTTATTTTATTTTATTTTATTTTATTTTATTTTATTTTATTTTATTTTATTTTATTTTATTTTATTTTATTTTATTTTATTTTATTTTATTTTATTTTATTTTATTTTATTTTATTTTATTTTATTTTATTTTATTTTATTTTATTTTATTTTATTTTATTTTATTTTATTTTATTTTATTTTATTTTATTTTATTTTATTTTATTTTATTTTATTTTATTTTATTTTATTTTATTTTATTTTATTTTATTTTATTTTATTTTATTTTATTTTATTTTATTTTATTTTATTTTATTTTATTTTATTTTATTTTATTTTATTTTATTTTATTTTATTTTATTTTATTTTATTTTATTTTATTTTATTTTATTTTATTTTATTTTATTTTATTTTATTTTATTTTATTTTATTTTATTTTATTTTATTTTATTTTATTTTATTTTATTTTATTTTATTTTATTTTATTTTATTTTATTTTATTTTATTTTATTTTATTTTATTTTATTTTATTTTATTTTATTTTATTTTATTTTATTTTATTTTATTTTATTTTATTTTATTTTATTTTATTTTATTTTATTTTATTTTATTTTATTTTATTTTATTTTATTTTATTTTATTTTATTTTATTTTATTTTATTTTGCTTTCCTACACTTTCTTTCTTACTTTCTAATCCTTTAAACTTTATTTTCAGCATTGTTTTTCAATTATTTAGGTTAAATATAGACTTGTGTAGTGTGTTCTATGTCCTACTTTCACAGTTGAGTTGCTAGATTTCTATTTCCTTGAAGCTAAACAAGGGCTTCCTTATCAAGAGTGTTGTAAACTCTCTTCACAATCCATTTTGAACATGGAAATGGATGGCACATCCTTATTCCATAAGTAAGAAGACAGTCTTCAACCACTTTTGATAAGTTCTATATGTCTTACTTTGCTCTCTCTTCATTTTCTTGGAAGCCAAACAAGGCTTCTCTCTTAGAAATTGTGGCAATCTACTTTCTCCAAATAATAGTATGGATTTGGGTATCAATTTACTCTTATTTACGAAGAGATGAATGTTGGTTTCCACCTATTTCTTTGGATTGACTTTTTTTAGCTTCAATTTCCATACTTGTTAGTCTTTTCATTTGATAGCTTTTGTAGTTATCGTATAGCTCGTGTTGTTGGATGATTTGTGAGGCCAATCTACATCTCCTTTGAATATCTTCATGATAGGAAGAATTAGAAAGGATGAGCATCCTTTAGAAATACTTTGTTTGCTCTGTTTTAGTTTTGCTGCATAATAATAGGTATTCCCAGTTTTTTTATACGGTCGACCAAAAAAGTGTACGACTTGCATTTTTTCTCTATGGCTAGACCATTTATTTGTACAACCAGATGGTTTTTCCGAGGCCAAAACAGAGTAACTCCACAACAGCAAACATAGCAATTTCTAAAGGATGATATCTTGAGCTTGCAGTTTTTGTCACTTCTATTCATATGATTTGTTAGATTTAGCTTTTATTTTGTTTAATAATTGCTTGATGTAATAATTTCCAACCCCATGTTTCTTTTATTCCTTTTATTGTAAAGGCTTGATGTAATAACTTCCTACCTCCATATCTTTCTATCCCTTTCTATGTATGTCAACCCATTTCTTTCTATTGCTTTCATTGTAAAGGCTTGATATAATAACTTCCAACCTCCATTTCTTTCTATC
>NW_021025386.1:1194391-1225020 GCF_004153795.1 Camellia sinensis
GGCCTACATCAATTATGAGGATCGGAGATGTATATGACAGGTGAAGATATAAGTGGTATTATTATAATAATGCGTGCTACTCTATACAGATGCAAGGAAATTTCTAATTATTATGTGGTGTAATTTTTCCACAATTATGTTATTTCTTTTTTGACGGTTGTAGATAGGTATTTTTTGAGCTGTAATTGAGTGCAATGTTGTAAGTGGCAATTTTTTTTAATTTTTTTTTTTTTTTTTTTTGTTGTTGTTGTTGGTGAATCTTGTTTATGGACATGTATCTATAACATGATACATTTTATTTACAGCGTCACATTGTTAGTTGCCAGTACTACACAGATGATGACACTAATCTTCTCAGCCCGGGTATCCTTCCCAAGGGACCCAAGATAGTTATTAAGCGTTATGATGATTTCAAGATATATCAAGTTGTCCTCCATAGTTCAAAACACTTAACGCATAGATATTTTCTGCGATCATTTTATGGCGATAGTTCACTTGGCAGTGGTGGTTCGATCATATAAGAGTCGAGTCGTATGACATGACTTTGACAGACTATTTGAAATATTTGAACACTTGACGCTGGCCCATGATTCCATACAACAAGGTTCCTTTCTTTAGGGGATTACATTTGCAGCTTGGAGAAAAAGCCCATTATTTGATTAGGTATACCTGTATATAATGTAATTTAGATTTTGATAAATAAAATTTAGGCATTTAGCATAACTTAATTTGAAATTGTTTCTTTGTAGGTGCCTGTTGAAGTTTATATTGGATTTATATAATCAAGATCTTGTGACTATTGGATTTAACGAGAACAATGTTGTAGTGGTTAATGATACTCTAAAGTTCTTCGATCTAATAACCAAACCATGTACAATTTTTGGAGTGACCGATGACCTTTTGTGCTTAGAATTTTTAGTTCGTAATGTTATTTTGGATGGAATGGATGTGCCAACAGAGCTGGAAGATTTCTTAAACCTTCTCGTTAATTGGAGGTATTTTTAATGTAGTTTTTTTTTATACATTTTCAAATTATTGATGGTTCTTTCTTTTCTTTATTTAACCGTCATTATTATATTTCAAATTATCTTTTCTACCACCCTCTCATCTACCATCACTACCATCACCTCCACCACCACCACCGTTATCGTCGTTGTTGTTGGGGAAAAAAAAAGAAAAAAAAAAGGAAGATAAAATTAATGACCCAATTATTTATTAAATGAGCGAGTTTATATTAAATTATTTTAAATACATAAGTTGTCTTGACCCGACCAAATCGACCCAGTTGCTTCATATATTCTAACCATGGACACATGGTCCTTAATCAGGTTTAATTTGTCCCAAATTTGTAATTGAAGTAAGACCTTTTTTATTAAATTAAAAATTTATTAAAAAATATAATATAAAAATTTGAAGTGTACTGGGTGTTGCTATAATTGGTTAGAATCACATTTTGAATAATGTTCGGAATTATGAAAAAGATATTATGGAATACTTCATGAAAATTTTGCACCTTTAAATTACACATAAAATAAAATATCATACACTAATCAAACAATAAAAAATCTTCGTGGAATTTTTTTCATGATCTTAGCATTAAAACGCCTTTAAATTACACGTAAAATAAAACACCATACACTAATGAAATAATAAAAACTTCTTGAAATTTTTCTAATAATCGTAGCATTAAAATACAAAATTATATCCGTTACTGGACTCCATTTCTCTTCGCTCTTCGCTCTCTCTCTCTCTCTCTCTATCTCTTGTCTTCCAGCCCCGTCGCTCACAGTAAATTTCTCCTTTCTGTCTTCTCTTTCAGTTGAATTGCAGAATCCCAATAAAAACACAGGTAAAATCGCGAATAATGTACATATATATAGAATTTGTTTATATTGATCTATGACATGCAACATTATGATTTCACTTAAAGAATGAGTTATTTTTAAGAACTGTTATGGTTTAAAGAATAATTATGAGAATACAATCGTATGTAGGCATGATTGTGTATATGTTAGGCATGTTTCTGTATTTCCTTTTTGGTTTAGGCCTTAGGGTTATATAAACTACGGTCTTGATGTAATTGAAATACAAGTTGAATATACAGAAAACTTACATGGTATCAGAGTAGGTTGAGAAACCCTAACACTGTGATCTCTTTCCTCTCAGACCTGGTTGTTGATCGAAGCTCTTTGCTTCATCTATCGTCAGTCGTGAGTCTTCTCCTTGGCTCTATCTGGTTCACGACCTCTCTCTTTTCGTCAGATCTAATTGTCGGTCGAAGCTCCTTGCATCGTCGATCATCGTGATTCGTCAGGTCTGTTGGCCTCTGACTTGATTGCAAGGGCTTTTTGCTCTCTCTCTCTCTCTCTCTCTCTCTCTCTCTTTCTCTCTCTGTGTTTAATTGTTTGTTTTTAGTCTCTCTCAGCTTATTACTCTTTGGCCTATTAATTCTCTCTTTAATATATCCCTACTCTATTGTAATGACGGGCACCAAAATCTAAGCCATCAAATGTAAACTTACTGGTGCCAATTATTCTAATTGGGATAGTGTTATAAAGAATTTTTTTCTTGGTCAAAAAAAGTGGGGCTATGTTCATGGTTCTGTTCCTCATCCATTGGACCCGAAATAAGAAGGATATTTGACTTCCTGTGACACTTGGGATTGTCATAATGACCAAGTTCTGACCTGGCTTAATAATTCTGTGGATGATCGTATTGGAATGATGTTTTCCAAATACAGCACTGCTAATGAGTGTGGGACTATTTATTAAGTGTGTATCAGTTGTCCAACTTTGCCAAATGGTATGAGTTATTTAGAGTGCTCGTTAGTGGGATCAATCTATTCAGGACTTCTACATTAAGATGACAGGTCTCTAGGATCAGTTGGATCTCATGGAACCATCTAGCCTCAAGGCCCTAGACGCTAATGTTGAGTTTCGGGAGCAAAGTCGTTTAGTGCAATTCTTAACAGCTCTCTTTCCTCAATATGAGGCTATTCGTGGTGTCATCCTTCATCGGTCTCCTCTTTCCTCTGTGGATACTATTGTTCGCGAGCTCCTCTCTGAGGAAACCCGTCTTAAGACGGCCAGTTAGACTCTGTCTCCATATGTCTTCTTGGCTCTTACTCAGCCTCCTCTGTTGTTGACCCCACTACCTCATCAGCTTCAAGGAAATACGAAGCCCAAGAAAAGGCCACTAACCTCTGATGAGTGTGCTTTTTTCCATCAGAAGAGCCATTGGAAGTACAACTGTCTCAAGAAGGGACATCAGTCTGCTCAGTCTTCTCAGCCGCGGCAGACACAGTTTCGACCTCTTGCTACTGCATCTGCTCCGGCTTCTGATCTTAACTTGGCGTCTTTGTGTGCCTAGATGGCTCAGCTTCAGCATCTCCTGTCCACCTCCCAGCCATCCTCATATGCCTCTACTTTCACCTCTTTTCAGTCAGGTTTGTTTGGATCTTCTTCAGGTATCTCCTCTTATGTCTGACTTTTTGACTCTAGTGCCTCTCATCATATGGCTCCTCACCTTTCCTTACTTCAAATCTGTCTCACTCCTCCTTCTCCTATTACTGTTAATACTGCTAATGGGTCTGGTATACCTGTTCTTTCTGTTGGGTCAGCCTGACCCTCTGCCATATCTATTATTATTATTCTCTTTGTTCTTTATGTTCCTCAACTATCTGTCAATTTATTATCTATCAGTGACTTGATATTTCTAATTTTTATGTTATATTTTCCTCTTCTGTCTGTTGTGTGCTGGATCGAGTGTCCAAAAAGCATATCGGGACCAGTCGTAAAGTTGGAGATCTATGTGGTAGAAAGCTTGCATCTCCCTCTATCCACCTCTCCAGTTATTTTTTTTCTCATCTCAGTTAGATTCTCAGTCGAGTCAGCTTTACTTATGGCATTCTCACCTAGGTCATTTGTCTGTTGATCGCTTACGGTATTTAGCTCAGTCAGGATTATTGGGTAAAGTTTCTCTTAGTCAAATTGATGAATGTCAAGGGTGTAAACTTGCCAAAATGTCAGCTTTACCTTTTAATAAAAGTACTTCAGTTTTTGTTTCTCTATTTTCTCTTGTGCATACTAATGTCTGGGGACCCTCTCCTGTTCTCACTAAAGGGGGTTCCTCATACTATGTGTCTTTTATTGATGATTACATCCATTATACTTGGGTTTATCTTATGACTCATAAATCTGACTTCTATCAAATATGTCGTACATTTCAGTCTATGATGACTACACAGTTTGGGGCTACCATTAAATTGTTATGATCTAACTTGGGTGGGGAGTATTTTAAAACTGAGTTTTGTGAGTATTTGGCCAATTTGGGTACCATTCACCAAACTTCTTATACTAATACACCTGCCCAAAATGGTCGAGCCGAGCGTAAAAACCGTTATCTTCTCGAGACAGCTAGGTCTCTTCTTATCTCTGCCTCAGTTCCAACTTCGTTTTGGGGAGAGGTAGCTCTTACTGCTATTTTTCTTCTTAACCGCATGCCTACTCCCTTTCTTTCTGGTCGGTCTCTTTATGAGGCTTTATTCTCTTAACTTCCCAATTACTCCCTCCTTCGTGTGTTTGGGTCCGCTTGTTTTGTCCCTCTTTCCCGTAAAGATCGGACAAAACTTAGTACCCAGTCCTATGTGTCTTTTAGGTTATAGTCTTATTCAGAAAGGCTATCGGTGTTACAACCCTATTTCTCATCGTCTTTACGTCTCCTGTCATGTTTATTTTCCCGAACGTCTACCTTACTTTCAGCTTCCTCCTATCACTACTCCAGTTTTCAAAGAGGATTTGGTTCACATTGATCCATTTTCTTCTGAGGTCCCTCCTGATGAGTACATTTCTATTGTTCTCCATGATCTTACTCCCTTTTTTTCTCCTTCTCCTCAGCCTGCTCCTTCTCCTCCTCCGCTGTTAGTTTATTCTCGTCGCCAAGCTCTTCCTCACCAGTTGGCTCTACTCCTACTACTGATCCTCATACTTCTAACAAATCTGATCTTGCTGCATACCGATATCCTACTCGTGCACGTCATCCTCCAAGCAGGTTGGGTTGGTCTAATACATGTTTTTCTACTTTCTATCATACTTTTTTTGTCTACTATTCATTCTTTTTCAAAACCTCAATCTTACAAGGAAGCCTGTCAAGATCCTCATTGGATTCAAGTTGTCTGCTTTATAGAAAACTAGTACTTGGGAGTTGGTTCCTTAGCCTGTTGGTAAGAATTTGGTTGGTTGCAAATGGGTCTACAAAGTCAAGACTCACTTTGATGATTCTCTTGAGCGCTACAAAGCTTGCATGGTTGCCAAAGGTTTCTCACAAGAGTATGGTATTGATTATGAGGAGACATTTGCCACTGTTGCCAAGATTACTACTGTTCGTACTTTGATATCTGTTGCTGTTATTCGTCATTGGCCTCTTTATCAGATGGATGTTAAGAATACTTTTCTTAATGGCCATCTCACTGAAGAGGTTTACATGCATCTTCCTCCTGGTCTTCCTCATTCCTCTTGACTTGTTTGTCGTCTTTGGAGTGCTTTGTATGGTTTGAAGCAATCTCCTTGTGCTTGGTATGATCGATTTCGGATAGCTTTTACTGAGCTTGGGTTTCATCCGTGTGACCAAGATTCTGCCTTATTTCTCCTCCACACCTCTACTAGTTTTGTTGCCTTATTACTGTACATGGAAGATATGATCATTACTGGCTCTAACACTCCTACTATCTCTGAGGTCAAACAGCATCTCTTCTGCACTTTTGAAATGAATGATCTGGGATCATTGTAGTATTTTCTTGGTGCAGAGGTAGTTTTTTCTCCTAAGGGTTACTTTCTGTCTCAAGCCAAGTATGCCAATGAGGTTATTCATCGTGCCAGTCTTACTGACACTAAGATTTCTGATACCCCCAATGAGCTTAATGTGAAACTTAACACTACTAATGGTGTCCTATTGGATGATCCTACTTTGTATCGCAAGCTTGTGGGCTGCTTAGTCTATCTGATCGTTACTCATCCTGATCTTGCCTATGCTGTTCATGTGGTTAGCTAGTTCGTTTCTACTCCTCGTTCTCCACATTGGGCTGTTTTGGTTCGGTTTCTTCGTTATCTCCGCGGTGCTATCTTCCAAGGGTTGTTTTTGTCTTCTACTTCTTCCTTGGATTTGGTGGCTTATGCCAATGCTGTTGGGCTGGTGATGTTACTGATTGTAAGTCTATTTTTGGTTTCTATCTGTTTCTTGGTGATTCCTTGATTTCTTGCAAAAACAAGAAACAAACTCTTCTTGCCCATTCTACTGTCGAAGCTGAGTACCGTGCTATGGCGCATGCTACAACTGAGGTTGTCTAGCTTCGTTGTCTCCTCTCTTCTTTGGGCGTTCCTTAGTCCTTTCTGACGTCTCTCTATTGTGACAACTGCGGTGTTATTCAGATTGCCCATAACACTGTTTTCCATGAACGCACGAAGCACATTGAGATTGATTGTCACTTCGTCCATCAGCACCTCCAGTTTGGCTTTATCTTACTTTCTTTTGTCCCTTCGACTCTATAGCATGCGGGCTTCTTCACCAAGATTCTCCTTGTTTTTGGCTAAAACACCTTAAGTTTGAGTAGGAGTGAGAGAATATAATCGTATATAGGCATGCTTGTGTATATATTAGAGATTATTGTGTATATATATATATATATGTTAGGCATGATTGTGTACATATTAGACATGGTTCTGTATTTCTTTTTTGGTTTAGGCGTTAGGGTTATATAAACTACGGTCTTGATGTAATTGAAATACAAGTTGAATATATAGAAAACTTTTAGTATAATGGTTTCTTTTTCTGTTTGTTTTGATGGCACTCCCTGATTCTATATTTGAAACAGAACCTTCGAACTCTCTAGTTCTCTTGTTAATGTTCTTTATTTCTTCAAAGTTAAAGGAATTGATCTTGGGATTTTTTTGTCAAAATTGGATGAAACTTTTATCTTTCTTTTTTAGTGTTGGAAAGACTTTTTAAAAGGCAAGATTGTCTCCATGATTAGGTCAATGTAGAGGTTTGAAATCCTAGTTAGATTTCTAATATCCTATCATAATTTGAATTTAAAAGCAAAGATTTAGATATGAAGGTTTTTATTTTGATTTTTTTTTTTTTTTTTGATGCGCATATGAAGGTTTTATATATGTTGGTTCTTGATGTTTTGTCCAAAAAGTTAAGTATGCCATGTTTTGGAAATTTGGCGGGTTTTGGTTATATCATTGTCAATTTGTAATTAGGAGTTGTGAAAGAGCATGTTTCATGAATCATGGATGGGTCACATCAATTTGAGGGTAGATGATATTTTAGAATTATAATTAAAATGGTCGCCTGAGCATGTTTACAAATGCAATAATTCTAATTTGTTTAGAATCTGCTACCTTTAGGAAAATGGGTGCTTCTCTGCAGGATTGTAATTTACTTTCTTTTTGTTTGATGGGTAATATTATTATGGTGTAATTTTTCTAACTAATTTATGTTATTTCTTTTTTTTGGTTGCAGACTTGTATTTTTTGAGTTGTAATGAAGTGCAATGTTGGTAAGTGACAATTTTTTTTTTTTTTTTTTGTGTGTGTGTGTGTTGGTGAATCTTGTTTATGGACATGTATCTATAACATCATTCATTTTATTTATAGCGTCACATTGTTAGTTGCAATTACTTCACAGATGATGACACTAACCTTCTTAGCCTAAGTATCCTTCCCAAGGGACCTAAGATAGTTATTAAGCATTATGATGATTTCAAGATATATCAAGCTATCCTCCATAGTTCAAAACACTTAATGCATAGATATTTTCTGCGATCATTTTCTGGCAACAGTTCACTTGGCAGTGGTTGTTCGATCATATATGAGTCGTACGACATGACTTTGACAGACTATTTGAAATATTTGAATACTCGAAGTTGGCCTATGATTTCATATGACAAGGTTCCTTTCGTCAGGGGATTACATTTGCAGCTCGGAGAAAAAGCCCGTTATTTGATTTGGGAGACCTGTATATAATGTAATTTAGATTTTGATAAATAAAATTTAGGCATTTAATATAACTTAATTTGAAATTGTTTCTTTGTAGGTGCATGTTGAAGTTCATATTGGATTTACATAATCAAGACCTTGTGACTACTGGATTTAACGAGAATAATGTTGTAGTGGTTAATGATACTCCTAAGTTCTTCAATCTAATAACCAAACCATGTACAATTTCTGGAGTAACCGATGACCTTTTTGTGCTTAGAATTTTTAGTTCGTAATGTTATTTTGGATGGAATGGATGTGCCAACAGAGCTGGAAGAATTCTTAAACCTTCTCATTAATTGGAGGTATTTTTAATGTAGCTTTTTTTTATACATTTCCAAATTATTAATAGTTCTTTCTTTTCTTTATTTAACTGTCATTATTATATTTTAAATTATCTCTTCACCACCCCCTCATCCACCATCACTACCGTCACCTCCACCGTTATCGCTGCTGAGATTTCTTAAACCTTCTTATTAATTGGAGGTATTTTTAATGTAGCTTTTTTTTATACATTTCCAAATTATTAATAGTTCTTTCTTTTCTTTATTTAACTGTCATTATTATATTTTAAATTATCTCTTCACCACCCCCTCATCCACCATCACTACCGTCACCTCCACCGTTATCGCTGCTGTTATCGGGAAGAAGAAAAAGAAAAAAAAGTAAGAAGGTAAAATTAATGACCCATTTATTTATTAAATGAGTAAGTTTATATTAAATTATTTTAAATACATAAGTTGTCTTGACCCAACCAAATCGACCCATTTGCTTCGTCTATTCTAACCATGGATTCATGGTCCTCAATCGGGTTTAATTTGGCCTAAATTTGTAATTGAAGCAAGACCTTTTTTTATTAAATTTAAAATTTATTAAAAAACATAATTTAAAATTTGAAGTGTACTAGGTGTCGCTATAATTGGTTAGAATCACATTTTGAATAATGTTAGGAATTATGAAAAAGATATTCTGGAATACTTCATGAAACTTCTGCACCTTTAAATTACACATAAATAAAAATATCTTACACTAATCAAACAATAAAAAATCTTCCTGATTTTTTTTTCATGATCCTAGTATTAAAACACCTTTGAATTACACCTAAAATAAAACACCATACACTAACAAAATAATAAAAAATCTTCTTGAAATTTTTCTCATAATCGTAGCATTAAAATACAAAATTATATTCGTTACTGGACTCTATTTCTCTTCGCTCTCTCTCTCTCTCTCTCTCTCTCTCTCTCTCTCTCTCTCTCTCTCTCTCGTCAACTCTGAGAAATGAAAGAATGTGGAACTTTTGAATATCAATGCCTGTCTTATTTGTTGGGTTTAATGTTATTATTTTGAGGGCGTTACAATACACTAACAAAATAATAAAAAATCTTCTTGAAATTTTTCTCATAATCGTAGCATTAAAATACAAAATTATATTCGTTACTGGACTCTATTTCTCTTCGCTCTCTCTCTCTCTCTCTCGTATTCCATTCCCGTCGCTCACAGTAAATTTCTCATTTTTGTCTTCTCTTTCGGTTGAATTACAGAATCCCAATAAAAACACAGGTAAAATCGTGAATAATGTACATATATATAGAATTCGTTTATATTGATCTAAGACATGCAACATTATGATTTCACTTAAAGAATGATTTATTTTCAAGAATTGTTTTGGTTTAAATAATAATTGTGAGAATATAATCGTATATAGGCATGATTGTGTATATATTAGGGATGACTGTGTATATATTAGGCATGGTTATGTATTTCCTTTTTGGTTTAGGCGTTAGGGTTATATAAACTACGGTCTTGATGTAATTGAAATACAAGTTGAATATACAAAAAACTTACATGGTATCAGAGCAGGTTGAGAAACCCTAGCGCTGTCAATCTCTTTCTGCTCAGACCTAGTTGTTGATCGAAGCTCTTTGCTTCATCTATCGTCAGTCATGAGTCTTCTCCTTGGCTCTATCTGGTTCGCGACCTCTCTCTTTTCGTCAGATCTAATTGTCGGTCGAAGCTCCTTGCATCGTCGATCATCGTGGTTCGTCGAGCCTGTTGGCCTCTGACTTGATCGCAAGGGCTTTTCGTCTGTGTGTGTGTGTGTTTGTATGTGTGTTCGTATATTTCTCTCTCAATCTCTCTCTTTGTGTTTATATATTTGTTTTCAGTCTGCCTCGACTTATTATTCTCTAGCCAATTAATTCTTTCTTTAATCTATCGATGCTCTATTATAATGACGAACACAAAAATCCAAGCCATCAGATGTAACATACTGGTGCCAATTATGCTTATCGGGCTAGTGTTATGAAGAATTTTCTCCTTGATCAGAAAAAGCGGGGCTATGTTTCTGGTTCTGTTGCTCGTCCATTGGACTCGAAACAAGATGGATATTTTACTTCCTGTAACATTTGAGATTGTGATGATGCCCAAGTTCTGACCTGGTTTCATAATTCTATGGATGATCGTATTGAATGATATTTTCCAAATACAGTACTGCCAAGGAGTGTGGGACTATTTATTAAGTGTGTATCAATTGTCCAACTTTACCAAACGGTATTAGTGGGAAATAACTATTCAGAGTGCTCATCAGCGGGATCAATCTATTCAGGACTTCTACATTGAAACGACAGGTCTCTAGGATCAGTTGGCTCTCATGGAACCAGCTAGCCTCAAGGCCCTAGACGCTTATGTTGAGTTTCGGGAGAAAGGACTTTTAGTGCAGTTCTTAATGGCTCTCTTCGCTCAATATGAGGCTATTCGTTGTGGCATCCTCATTGGTCTCTTCTCCGCTCTGTGGATGCTATTCTTCATGAGCTCCTTTCTAAGGAAACCCATCTTAAGACGGCTAGTCAAACTCTGTCTCCATATGTCTTCTTAGCTCCTGCTCAGCCTACTGTGTTGTTGAACCCACTACCTCATTAGCTTTAGGGCAATGCGAAGCCCAAGATGGGGCCACTAGCCTCTGATGAGTGTGGTTTTTGCCATCAGAAGGGCCATTGTTAGTACAACTATCCCAAGAAGAGACATCAGTCTGCTCAGTCTTCTCAGCCGTCTCAGACACAGTTTCGACCTCCTACTACTTATACTGCAACTGCTCCGGCTTCTGATCTTGACTTAGCATCCTTGCGTGCCCAGATGGCTTAGTTTCAGCATCTCCTGTCCACCTCCCAGCCATCCTCATCTACCTCTACTCTCACCTCTTTTCAGTCAGGTTTGTTTGGGTCCTCTTCAGGTATCTCCTCTTCTTTCTGCCTTTTTGACTCTGGTGCCTCTTATCATATGACTCCTCACCTTTCCTTACTTCAAAACTGTCTCCCCCCTCCCTCTCCTATTATTGTTAATACTGCTAATGGGTCTGGTATGCCTGTTCTATCTATTGGGTCTGTCTTACCCTTTGTCATGTCTGTTGTTATTATTCTCTCTATTATTTATGTCCTCAACTATCTGTCAGTTTATCATCTATTAATCAACTTGATACTTCTAATTTTGATGTTATATTTTCCTCTTCTGTCTGACTTTTTTACTCTGGTGCCTCTCATCATCTGACTTCTCACATTTTCTTACTTCAAAACTGTCTCCTACCTCCCTCTCATATTACTGTTAATACTGCTAATGGGTCTAGTATGCTTGTTTTATTTGTTGGCTCTATCTTACCCTCTGATATGTCTGTTGTTACTATTTTCTCTGTTCCTTATGTTCCTCAACTATCTGTCAGTTTATTATCTATCAGTCAACTTGATACTTCTGATTTTGATGTTATATTTTTCTCTTTTATCTGTTGTGTGCAGGATCGACTGTCCAAAAAGCATATTGGGACCGATCGTTGAGTTGGAGATTTCTATGTTGTAGAAAGCTTGCATCTCCCTCTATTCACCTCTCCATTTGCTTTTTCCTCATTTCAGTTAGATTCTCAATCGAGTCAGTTTTACTTATGGCATTCTCGCCAAGGTCATTTGTCTGTTGACCGCTTACGGTCTTTAGCTCAGTCAGGATTATTGGATAAAGTTTCTCCTAGTCAAATTGATGAATGTCAGGGGTGTAAACTTGTCAAAATGTCAGCTTTACCTTTTGATAAAAGTACTTCAGTTTCTGTTTCTCCATTTTCTCTTGTGCATACTAATGTCTGGGGACCCTCTCTTGTTCTCACTAAAGGGGGTTCCTCATACAATGTATCTTTTGTTGATGATTGCACTCATTATACTTAGGTTTATCTTATGACTCATAAATTTGACTTCTACCAAATGTATCGTACATTTCAGTTTATGATCACTACACAGTTTGGGGCTACCATTAAATTGTTACGATCTGACTTGGGTGGGAAATATTTTAAAACTGAATTTTGTGAATATTTGGCCAATTTGGGTACTATTCACCAAACTTCTTGTACTAATACACCTGCCCAAAATGGTCAAACCGAGCGTAAACACTGTCATCTCCTTGAGATAGCTAGGTCTCTTTTTCTCTCTGCCTCAGTTCCAGCTTTGTTTTGAGGGGAGGCAATTCTTACTGCTACTTTTCTTCTTAACCGTAACGCATGTCTACTCCATTTCTTTCTGGTCGGTCTCCCTATGAGGCTCTGTTCTCTCAACTTCCCAATTACTCCCTCCTTCGTGTGTTTGGGCCTGCTTGTTTTATCCTTCTTTCCTATAAGGATCGGACCAAACTTAGTGCCCAGTTTGTCCTATGTGTCTTTTGGGTTATAGTCTAACTTAGAAAGGTTATCGGTGTTACGACCCTATTTCTCGTTGTCTTTACGTCTCCTGTCATGTTTCTTTTCTCAAACGTCTGCATTACTTTCGGCTTCCTCCTATCACTACTCCAATTTCCAAATAGGATTTGGTTTACATTGATCCATTTCCCTCTGAAGTCCCTCCTAATGAGTACATCTCCACTGTTCCCTATGACCTTACTCCATTTTCTCCTCCTTCTCTTCAGCCTGCTCCTTCTCCTCCTCCTCCTCCGTTGTTAGTTTATTCTCATCACCAAGCTTTTTCTCTACCAGTTATCTTCACTCCTACTGCTGATCCTCCTGCTTCTGACTACTCTGATCCTGCTGCACACTGATATCCTACTCGAGCGCGTCATCCTCCAAATAGTTTGGGTTGGTCTAATACATGTTTTTCTGCTTTCTATCATACTTTTTTGTTTACTATTCATTCTTTTTCAGAACCTCAGTCTTACAAGGAGGCCTATTAGGATCCTCATTAGATTAAGCTATGAAGGATGAGTTGTCTTCTTTTCAGAAAACTAGTACTTGAGAGTTGGTTCATTTGCCAGCTGGTAAGAATCTGGTTGGTTGCAAATGGGTTTACAAAGTCAAGACTCACCTTGATGATTCTCTTGAGTGCTACAAAGCTCGCCTAGTTGCCAAAGGTTTCTTACAAGAGTATGTTATTGATTATGATAAGACATTTGCCCCTATTGCCAAGATGACTACTGTTCGTACTTTGATCTCTATTGCTGATGTTCGTCATTGGCTTCTTTATCAGATGGATGTTATGAATGCTTTTCTTAATGGCCATCTCACTAAAGAGGTTTACATGCATCCTCTCCCTGGTCTTTCTCATTTCTCTAGACTTATTTGTCGTCTTCAGCATGCTCTATATGGTTTGAAGCAATCTCCTTGTGCTTAGTATGATCACTTTCAGACAGTTGTTGCTAAGCTTGGGTTTCATCCACGTGACCAAAACTCTGCCTTGTTTCTCCTCCACACCTCTGCTAGTTTTGTTGCCTTATTACTGTATATAGATGATATGATCATTACTGGCTCTAACACTCTTGCTATCTCTAAGGTCAAGTAGCATCTCTTCCGCACTTTTGAAATGAAGGATCTAGAACCATTGTGGTATTTTTTTAGTATTGAGATAGCTTCTTCTCCCAAGGGTTACTTTCTGTCTCAGGCCAAGTACGCCAATAAGGTTATTCACCATGCCCGTCTTACTGACACTAAGATTTCTGATACCCCCATTGAGTTTAATGTGAAGTTTAACACTACTGATGGTGTCCTACTGGATGATCCTACTTTGTATCACGAGCTTGTGGGCTGCTTAGTCTATCTGATCGTTACTCGCCCTAATCTTGCCTATGCTATTAATGTGGTTAGCCAGTTCATTTCTGCTCCTCGTTCTCCATATTAGGCTGCTTTGGTTCGGATTCTTCCTTATCTCCGTGGTACTATCTTCCAAGGCTTGTTGTTGTTTTCTACTTCTTCCTTGGATTTGGTGGCTTATGCTGATGCTGATTGGGCTAGTGATGTTACTGATCGTAAATCCACTTTTGGTTTCTTTCTGTTTCTTGGTGATTCCTTGATTTCTTGGAAAAACAAGAAACAAATAGCTGTTGACCATTCTGCTGCTGAAGCTGAGTGCCGTGCTATGACTCATGCTACTGCTGAGGTTGTCTTGCTTCGTTGTCTCCTCTCTGCCTTGGGCATTCCTTAGTCCTCTCCGACGTCTCTCCTCTATGACAACCGCGGTACTATTCAGGTTGCCTATAACACTATTTTCCATGAACGCACGAAGCACATTGAGATTGATTGTCACTTCGTCTGCCAGCACCTCTAGTCTAACTCTATCTTGCTTTCTTTTATCCCTTCGGTTCTACAGCTTGCTGACTTCTTCACCAAGACTCACACCACTGCTCGTTTTCGATTTCTTCTTGACAAACTCTCCGTGTTTTTTGCTAAAACACCTTAAGTTTAAGCGGGGTTGTGAGAATATAATCGTATATAGGCATGCTTGTGTATATATTAGAGATGATTGTGTATATATATATATATTAGGCAGGATTGTGTATATGTTACGCATGGTTCTGTATTTCCTTTTTGGTTTGGGCGTTAGGGTTATATAAACTACGATCTTGATGTAATTGAAATACAAGTTGAATATACAGAAAACTTATAGTATAATGGTTTCTTGTTCTGTTTGTTTTGATAACACTCCCTCATTCTGTATTTGAAACAGCGGCCATAAGCTCTCTAGTTCTCTTGTTAATGTTCTTTATTTTTTCAAAGTTAAAGGAATTGATCTTGGGATTTTTTGTCAGAATTTGATGAAACTTTTACCTTTCTTTTTTTGTGTCTTAGAAAGACTTTTTAAAAGGCAAGATTGTCTCCATCATTAGGTTAATGTAGAAAGTTTGAAATGCTGGTTAGATTTCTAATATCATATCATAATTTGAATTTAAAGAGAAAAATTCAGATATGAAGGTTTTATTTATTTATTTATTTTATTTTTTTTATCCGCATATGACAGTTTTATATATGTTGGTTCTTGATGTTTTGTCCAAAAAGTTAAGTATGCCATGTTTTGGAAATTCGACGAGTTTTGGTTGTATCATTGTCAATTTGAAATTAGGAGTTGTAAAAGAGCATGTTTCATGAATCATGGGTGGGTCACATCAATTTGAGGGTAGATGATATTTCAGAATTATAATTAAAATGGTCGCCTGAGCATGTTTACATATGCAAGAATTCTAATTTATTTAGAATCAGCTACCTTTAGAAAAAGGGGTGCTTCTCTGTAGGATTGTATTTTACTTTCTTTTTGTTTGATGGGTAATATTATTGTGGTGTAATTTTTCCAATTAATTTATGTTATTTCTTTCTTTTGGTTGCAAATTTGTATTTTTTGAGCTGTAATTGAGTGCAATGTTGGTAAGTGGCAATTTTTTATTTTTTTTTTTGGTGAATCTTGTTTATGGACATGTATCTATAACGTCATTCATTTTATTTACAGTGTCACAGTGTTAGTTGCAATTACTTCATAGATGATGACACTAACCTTCTCAGCTCGGGTATTCTTCCCAAGTGACCCGAGATAGTTATTAAGCATTATGATGATTTCAAGATATATCAATTTGTCCTCCATAGTTCAAAACACTTAACGCATAGATATTTTCTACGATCATTTTATGGCGACGATTCACTTGGCAATGGTGGTTCAATCATTTATGAGTCGTACGACCTGACTTTGACAGATTATTTGAAATATTTGAACACTCGACGCTGGCCCATGATTTCATACGACAAGGTTCCTTTCGTCAAGGGATTACATTTGCAGCTTGGAGAAAAATCATGTTATTTGATTAAGTATACCTGTATATAGTGTAATTTAGATTTTGATAAATAAAATTTAGTCATTTAGCAAAATTTATTTTGAAATTGTTTCTTTGTAAGTGCCTGTTGAAGTTCATATTGGATTTACATAATCAAGATCTTATGACTGTTGGATTTAACGAGAATAATGTTGTAGCGGTTAATGATACTCCTAAGTTTTTCGATCTAATAACCAAACCATGTACAATTTCTGGAGTGACCATTACCTTTTGCGCTTAAAATTTTTAGTTCATAATGTTATTTTGGATGGAAGGGATGTGCCAACAGAGCTGGAAGATTTCTTAAACCTTCTTGTTAATTGGAGCTATTTTTAATGTAATTTTTTTTTTATACATTTCCAAATTATTGATGGTTCTTTCTTTTCTTTATTTAACCGTCATTATTATATTTCAAATTATCTCTTCAACAGGGGAAATGTGTAAGACTAAATTATTTATTTAGTCATTATATTGACCTACATGATATGGTAATATGAATTAGAGATTTGGCATGATTATGATTCCATATTTTTGTTACAATTAATTGACAAATAAAGAAGAGTGTTTTCCAAGAATCCTGCTTTGATGGGAAAGTGAAATCATTGTTGAATAAGGAAACCAGTCCCCTCTCTACCTATAAAAGGATATTCAGACTACCCATCAAAATAATTCTAAATTCAATATATTCTAAAGGGGGTCAAGAGAGAGAAACCATTTTCCACTAATATTATTATAAGGTTTATCAATTTTGGGTCACTTGAAGGTTTCGTATAACTGATCCGGATATGTTATTTATTTTCCGCATTATGTTATTATTTGTGAAAAATCATGATAGTTCACAATTTTGGATTATGAAGGTTGTTATATGCATAACACCATAAAATTATTTACATGTGGTATCAGAGCTCATGTTTCAAAACATTATGATTTTCCGATTAAGTAAATATCAATTAATTTTGATTACAATTATGATTGTCTTGATTCAACATTTTAAATTTGTTGAACATGATATGAAATTTAATATGCAACTCTTATGTTTCTACTTTAGATTGGATTGCGTATTGTATAAATAATATTTATTTAATGAGAGCTAACTCTTTGATGATAAACCGAATGTATTAATATTTTGATAATTGAATATTATGAATGATTTAATTATTTTTTATTATGAGGAAAGGTGCAGTGGATAATGACCATTGTATTGTTTGATTTAGTAATGCCTAAAGATATTCGTATTACATAATGAATCATTCATGTTTTGCTGAATTTTATATTATCAAATTTTACTGTGAGGCACATTAAAGTGTTATTGTGATCTTTATAGTACTAAGCATATTGCTATTTATGGATCTAATTGTGACCTCTAAAAAATTATTTCAGTATGATGTTATTTTCACCATTATGTATAAGCTTGATTTTTATAGATGGTTTGAGGAGGTACAAAAGTATATATTTTTATGTGATATAGAATATGAATTGTGTTAATATTTATTGTCTTAATATTATTCTTGTGATTTATTAATATGCATTATGATTATGATGATGAATAATTGTGAATAAATTATTGTTTATTCAATAATGTCCATGCAAAGTTTTTATTTTGATTTGAAATCTAAATTATGATACGATCAGTAGTTGCTAGAGTGACCCAATCGGAATGACAAATAGATATCAAATCAAATAATTGAAATTTAATACCCTTCCCAAGTATTAAAAAATAATGACTTTGCAAATCACAATTCTTTAATTACAAAGCTATTAGATTGGCCCAAAGGTACACCACTTCTAAGTAATTATTGAATTGGAATATGATAGTTGATGGACATTCATAATTGATATTGGAATGAATATCCAAAGATAACAGACCTACTTAATTATGAATATTTTATCAACTAGTCCTATTGGTGAAAGGGAATCACCATAATTGTTAAATAGTATACCATTAGATTATCCCAAAGATAGATCACGGTAATACTATTTGTGATTGTTTAAACATGTGTTTATCTTGACTAATTGTCAATTATTGATTACTCTTAGCATTAATACAGTGAGCATAAATTATTGATTAAAGTTTTATTTCGATATATTTGTATACTTTGTTTGTTTCAATTTTAAATGAAAAAGATTTCTCAAAATAAATAAAATAAGTTTAGTTTCATTTCGATGTCTTGAATTTTGACTTAGTGTTACTATTTGAGAAATTTACTGCTATTATGATTCAAGCAGTATATAAGAAAGAAAAGACTTTTCATAAAGTATAAAAGGATTGAATAAATAAAGTTTATGTTTTTATGCGAATGATTATAGCAAATATTAAGTTTTAACTTCCTTAAATTGCTAATGCTAAAGAACGTTTTCGAATTGTTAATAAGTTTTTTTGCTGGGACACTTATGGTTAAGCTTACCGACATAAAGTTTGATGGTATGAATGAGACTAAAAAAAATTAAAAAAATTGACTGCTCAATTGTCTAACTTGACTGCTCAATTAAAAAAATTTAAAAATATTTGTGAATAAGTTTATTTTCGAGCAATTTATTTTGAATTATTTATCTCTTCAGTATGGACCATTTATATTAACTATAATTCTATGAATAGTAAGTAGAAATTTAGTAAATTGACTAGTATGCTTATTTAAGGAGAGATAAAACTTAAGTAATTGAGATATCATTTATTGATCTTGTAATTCAAGGAGCCGAAAAGAAAAGGAGAATGCTTATAAAAGGACATAAAAAAAATAGCCACATAAAGAAAATAAGTCTGCTCAAGATTTTCAATCTCATAAGAAAGAAAATGGCTACTCATGTTTTTAATACGGTGCAAGATTATTTTCAAACCAATTATGTTAAAACTCCAATTGAAATTATTGGGTCTTATCGTTTAATTTTTTGGCATTGATCATTACTTAGACTTTGTTCAAATTTTTTTTATGTTTATTCTAATTTTGAAAAATTATTTATTGATTTGTCTAAACTTAATTAACCTTGTTAGTTATTTTCAAAATTTAGAATAAAAGTCTAATTTATTGAAAATACCTCTTTTGTTAATCTTGGTATTATTTAGGATGATTTGTATAAATTAAAATTTAATGATTTCTCAAAATAATACTAATAATAATTTATCTTGCATCATTATGTTGGTCCTAAATATAGCTTAATAAATGAAAACTCCTCAAACTTGTGGCATAAAAAATTGTACTATTTTTTTTGAAAGGAAAAAAAAAAGTTATAAAGACTAGTAAAGATGAGATTCTTTTGAATTTAGATTTTATTGCTTTTAGTGGGAGTGTGGGTTTTATTAAGGAAAAGCAATTCAATCACATTAAGTAAAGTGTCACAAGATATACAGGGTTTCTTCATGTTACCCAAATAGACATTAACGTGTCGTTTTGACACTTCATGCTTGGTAAATAAAGTTATTTTATCGCTTTTATAGATGAATTTTCACTTTATGATTTTGTTTATTTATTGCATAACATATCTCTAGTAAATTGACACATTGATGTGTATATTATTAAGGAAGAAAAACAATTAAACAAAAATGTGAAAAACATAAAGATGGTGCAAAGCACAAGTCTACTTGCTAAACTCTATGAAAGGCATAATGCCTTAGCAGAATGATATAGTTGAGAAACATTATTGTACTCTAATGAATATAACTAAGAATATGTTAAATAATTTATAAATACCCATAATATTGTGGATGTATGTCGTTATGATTTATTGTTTTCATATAAAATCTTGTTCCTAGTAAGGCGGTTTCAAACACTCACTTTGAACTGTGAACAAGAAGGAAACCGAACTTAAAACACCTGCATGTTTGAGGTTGTTTACAAAATTATAATTATTGATCCACATGAAGAGAAATTGGATTTTAGAATAATCAGTGGTTATTTTGTTGATTATCTTGAAAATTCAAAGGGTATTAGTTTTACTATCTTGGTTATAGTACAAGAATTGTAGAAACCGATAATATCAAATTTAATAAGAATGGTGAAATCAGTTGGAGTGATAAATCATGAAATGTAATTATTTAATAAGTTTGGGTACAAGTATCATTACCCATAATTTGAAGGAAATTGTGGTTCCTATAGTTGTTAAACAACTTCATGTTTTAAAACAACAAATGAATAACCAATTACTCCATAACATAATTATCACTAATGAAAAATTGTAGAAGAACCACAAAAAATAATATTAAGAAGATCTCATAAGGTAAAGAGATTTGTCATTTTAAATGATTATGTGGTATATCTATAACAATCTTATTATAATATTAGAATAAGTAAAGACTCGGTTTTATTGTTACAAGCCATAGAAAGTATTGATTCTACTAAAGAAATTGATGTCATGAATGATGAGTTGAAATCAATGACCCAGAATGAAATTTGGGATTTCATTGAATTGCCTAATGATACAAAAATATTTATTGTTCTAAGGTCAATATAAAATGATATAATGCTAGATATGTGGCCAAAGATTTTACTCATAAAGTAGACATTGATTACAATGAGATATTTTTTTTTTCACTTTTATCTTAAAGGGCTGATTTAATAATCATTATGGTATTAGTAACTCATTATGATATTGAGTTGCATTAAATGTATGTGAAAATTAATTTTCTGAAAGAGAGTTTAGATGAAGAATTTTGTGTAAATCAACTCAAAGATTTCTCTATTGAAGAAAATGAAAATGTGACATGCAAACTTAAGAAATCAATTTGTGCACTTAAACAAGCTTTCTAAAAATTGTATCTTAAGTTTTATGATACTGTTTTTCCTTTGGATTTAAAGAAAATATTTTTGATTTGTGTGCATATCCAAAGATCAGTGGGAGCAAGTTTATACTTATAATTTTGTATATTAATGATATTTTGTTTGTTAATAATGTACGTGATTTATTGCACGAGTTAAGAAATTTCTTTTTAAGAACTTTGAAATGAAATATATTAGTAAGACAACTTATGTGATAAAAATTAAATATTTCTAAATGAATCACATGAATTGTTGAGATTGTCTTAGAAGGTATATATATTAAAAGTTCTTTAGAGATTTAGAATGAGAGAATATTCACATAAAGTTATCCATGTTTCGAAAGGAAATAAATCCAGTCTTATGCAAATTTTTATAAATTCAATTAGAATGGAAACGTTTCTTTATACATTTATTGTATGAAATTTAATGTTCAAATAAGGAAGTGATAAGGTAATCATAAGGAATAAAAGATTACTTGCTCACATTTATGAAGTCTGATAATCATGAATTGATTAGCTACTTAGATTCAGACTTTAGATGATATATTGATAGTAGAAAATTCACTTTTGGTTCTTTGTTTCTTTATGTGGAGGAGCAATATTAAGAAAAGTGTAAAACGAACTATCGTAAATATCCTCTATGAAAGTTGAATTTGTGGTATGCTTTGAGACCACAATTCATGAATTGTTATTGCGAAACTTTATTTCAGGACTTGGGATTGTCGATTTTTATTGCCAAGTTGTTAAGAATTTATTGTGATAATTTCGCTGTTGTTTTATTTTCTAAGAAAGATAAGTATTCTAATAATGCTAAACACATATAATTGAAATACTTTGTCGTTAAAGAAGAATTTCAAAAACAGAAAGTGTCAATAAAACACATAAGTACATAACCTTTAAGTGCAGATCTATTGATGAAGGGATTACTCTTAAAGAAAATTAAGAAACTTGCCAATTAGGTTTTGAATGTAATCCATAACAGTGGTTTATGATTGATTGTGTTTGTTGACACATTGAGATCTCATTAATTGTGTTTCTAATATATTGCCTGTTATGAAATGAGTACATACATATATGAGAATGAATGAATGAATGACAACACGAATAGTCTTTCATAAAAGACATTATTGTTGGACACCGTTATACTCTTCACTAAAAGGGTTATGTTAAACTAGTTGCTAGTGTTATAGTAAATGGAAGGGACTATATTGCACTATTGGTATAGAATCCCAATGACTCATATTAATGAACTATTTAATTATAGCATTATGATGATGACCAAATTAAAGGTAATATGATTTATTACGAGCCTAATGTTAACCTTGTTAAATCTTGACGTAAGTTCTCATATGGGCCAAGTAGGAGAATGTAAGACTAAATTATTTATTTAGTCATTATATCGACTCACATGATATAGGAATATGAATTAGAGATTTGATAAGATTATGATTCCATATTTTTGCTACAATTAATTGATAAATAAAGAAGAGTGTTTTCCAAGTATTCTACTTTGATGGGAAAGTGGAATCATTGTTGAATAAGGAAAGTGGTCCCCTCTCTACCTATAAAAAGACATTCAGACTACCAATCAAAATGATTATGAATTCAATATATTCTAAAGAGTGTCAAGAGAGAAACCTTTTTCCACTAACATTATTATTAGGTTTATGTTCAATCAATTTTGGGTCACTTGAAGGTTTCGTATAACTGATCCGCGTATGTTATTTATTTTTCGCATTATGTTATTATTTGTGAAAATTATAATAGTTCACGATTTTTAATTATAAATGTTGGTATATGTATAACACCATAAAATTATTTACAAAATGTGCTACTCATTGAGCAACACCGCTTAATTATGGAGCTTGCCCAGGGTTGCAACTTTATGCGCAACGTTTGGGACTGACACCATTTCATCAGCAATAAGAAATTTAAGTCGGCTTTAAAGGACATACACCAAGTTCTTTCTTAGAGGAAAGCAAAGAAAGAATCAAATGCAGGAAGCAGCAATTTGAAGACATCATCTGCTTCACAACTTTAAAATATTCCAAATTTTTGCATTCTAAGATGGTACAAGTAAGAGGAAAAGCTATCAAACCAGAAAATGATCATGCAGATGGTTTGGAGATAGTGTAATGACACAATGAACCTTTAAGCTTAAGTCTTGACAATGAAGGTCTGGTTGCCTAAGAGCAATTCTTATGTCTTAGATTGATTATCGGCAAGAAAGTTCAGCAAATAATTCTTTACATAGGCAAGAAATTGCCTTCTTTTCTCTATTCATTTGATGTCGTCTGCATCATAAGTCATTACTCAAAAAATAGATAAATAAAATTAATGGAAGAGAGAGTAATTGCAAAAGAAACAAAAAAATAAATAAATAAATAAATAGAAAACATAAAGACTAATTAAAGGTTATAAGAAAAAGAATGAATGGAATATTGAATCTAACACTCCTAAATGTAAAATAAAAATGCTCTGTCATGCTCTAATGCATATATCTCTTTATCAACATTCAAAACACTCTCTCTTTCTTTCTGTTTAATCTCTGTTTATGTGGATGTTGCTCTGTTTTATACTTAAAATTTGCTGGGCTTTTATATCTTTTCCTTTTCTTTTTTTTTCGATAGTGAACTATTGTTCTATCTCTCTATAGTAAAATGAGTGAGTGAGGGAGAGAGAAGAGAAGATAACCGACATTGTAGGGGTCCATCGTCGGAGTTCTACCCGTCCTTAATGGAGGTTCCTGGTGGCAATGGCTGAGTATCTTCGTTCTTCTTCGGAAGCTCGACACCCCTCTTCATTTTTCTTCTCTCTCTCTTCCCTTGTGAGATTCTCTGCTTATTGTTTTTAGGAAAATGCTAGGTGATTTTGTCGCATCACTATTACACTCACTGGTGTGGTAAGGACATGATTGGTTAGGGGTGATTATTGGGTAATCCGGACCACACGGTACTCCATTATATTATAATTAGTGATGAAAATTAGATATTATGATTTTGTATTAGGTAATTGAAGAATATAAAAAATATGATAAATGATAGTTGGTAAAAGAGTATGAACACGTGATATTTTAAGAATACTGAAAATTATAAAATACTCTTAGAATACTACGTATACATATTTCCTAACTTATCATCATTTATCATGTCTCTTATATTTTTCAATTACTTAATATAATATCTCATTTTTTTACCTTTTTTATCAGTCAAAATATTATAAAATACTACTATCCGAGATTACTCAAAAATCACTCATGAGTACTAATTTTTCATTGGCTAGTTAGGCATAGGTACGTTTTTGCTGCCTCCACCCACATGCGTAGTCATTGGGTGCATTATCATCAGGTGTCTTAAAGCATCACTAATGGTTCCCCTTTTTTTCCATCAAATTTAAATAAAAAAAAGGATGATTTTATTAATTTGATATGAGCTCTTCCAGCGGTTTGCATCAAAAGCTAGGGACGTCCGGTGGGACGACCAACCAGCCGACCGGCCAAGCACTGAATACCGACATCAACCAACGCAAGAGCTAACGTACTGACTCTCTCTCTCTCTATATGTATCTTTGTTCTTATTCAGTTTGCTTTCTGATCCGAACAAATCTAAGCGTACAAAAGCAACTCGTTCGTCTTCTCAAGCGAGCCCATTTCGATTTTCTTCACAATTCTTCAATTCCTTTGCTCTATTCACCATTGAAAACTGAGATTTCTTGTGGGTTTTGTTCTTATTCAGTTCGCTTTCTGATCCGAACAAATCTAAGCGTACCAAAGCAATTCTCTCGTCTTCTCAAGCGAACCCATTTCGATTCTCTTCACAATTCTTCAATTCCTTTGCTCTATTCGCCATTGAAAACTGAGATTTCTTGTGGGTCATCCTCATTTCGTATATATCAGAGCAACAACGCTTCTTCAACAACAAGACCTGTGCTGTGTAGTTTGAGATCGAAACATACAATGGCTAGCCAATCCCAGAAGCCCCAATCTGTTCATGAGCTCACCGTCAAGGTTTCTTAACCCCTTCGATCCCGACCTCTGCTTCTTTTCTTCTTTTTTTTTTTATTGCCCCCTCTCTCTCTGGTTTCTTCTTCTTCTTTGGTTCTCTCTGTAATTCCTTTGATCAATTATCAAACAACACTCAGTTTGATCGATGTTGACCCGAGAAGAAAAAACTGAGTGTTGATCACCATCATGGCACACCAACAATGGTGAAAATTCATCAATGGTGTTGGTTTCTTCTTCTTTGGTCCAATGGTGTGCCATTTTCCTGGGAAAAGTGAAGGGAAGAAAGGACATATGTGAAGGTGTTGTTTGATTTCTTTGTGTTCAGAAATGGAGCCAAGTTTGAGACAATGAAAAGCTGCACTGAAGCACTGTTGCACTGTTGTGTAATATTTTTGTATGCATGGACAACTGGTGGGATGTCCTTTGGCACAAACGTTCGGCAGGTTGGCTGGTGGGACCATTTCTAACGTAAATATACAGTGAAATGGTGAAAAATTTCACGTTGTCCTTAATTTGATGAAATTTTTTATTCATTTTCAGTTTGATATCAGTTTGGTAAAATTATTAGAGACAGAAAATATAATTTTTTTATCAAATTTAAATCTAATACTGCATCTGATGCAACTTTGGAGATGGTCTTATGGCAGAAAAATTATTCAACGATATAATAGTTATTAGTCTAAACTATGGCAGCCACTAGTTTTGTCTTGAAGTTAGGGGGAAACTGATTAGGTGTCACCGGTATTGTTTTAAGAAAGGACATATGTGAAGGTGTTGTTTGATTTCTTTGTGTTCAGAAATGGAGCCAAGTTTGAGACAATGAAAAGCTGCACTGAAGCACTGTTGCACTGTTGTGTAATATTTTTGTATGCACGGACAACTGGTGGGATGTCCTTTGGGACAAACGTCCGGCAGGTTAGCTGGTGGGACCATTTCTAACGTAAATATACAATGAAATGGTGAAAAATTTCACGTTGTCCTTAATTTGATGAAATTTTTTATTTATTTTCAGTTTGATATCATTTTGATAAAATTATTGGAGACAGAAAATATAATTTTTTTTATCAAATTCAAATCTAATGGTGCATCTGGTGCAATGTTGGAGATGGTGTTATGGCAGAAAAATTATTCAATGATATAATAGTTAGGGTTTGGTTATGGTGTGCAACTTACACCTTACACCTTATACCTTACACTTACACCTACACCTTACACTTATACCTTTTGTAAAAAATTAAACCTTACACTTACACCTTTTTTGAGGTTGCACACCATGTGCAATCCACTTACACCTTACACCTTACACTTACACCTTACACTTACACCTTATACTTATACTTACACCTTACACTTACACTTTTTGTGTAAGTGGCACATGGTGTGCACTTGCACACTTAAGAAAACTCCTAATAGTTATTAGTCTAAACTATAGCAGCCACTAGTTTTGTCTTGAAGTTAGGGGGAAACTGATTAGGTGTCACCGGTATTGTTTTAAAAGTATTGACGCAACTTTTTTTCATTTTAAGGTGATTTGTGGCTTATTTCAATTGGGCAATGTCACTATATTTGGTTTCAAAAAGTTAAGATTTTTTTTATATATATTTTTCATTTTTGGTGAATTTTTTAATATTTTACTTAATTTTTTTATTTTTCAGATATAATTAATTTAAATTGACTAAATTAGTCAATAAAAGCAAAATAGGTTAATTTAATCAAAAAGATAAAATATCACATCTGAATTATAATTATTTTATTTTTTCTCTCACAATCAATAAATCAACTATAAAAAAATTAAAATTAATCTCAAACTTAACTTTTTTAAGTAAAGTTAAAATAATAAAAATAAATAAAGCTAAACATTAAAAGTTATTATATCTGAAAAGCATGTACCAAATGCGTACATGTGCGTCCAAATGTGCACATATAACCATATTATACAACGGGGCTAAAAATTACTCCATGAAAAAAATAAACGAAAGAAAAAAAATTACACCAAAAAAAAAAAAAATCAAAATTAACTCTTATAATAATTTTTTTTTTAATTTTGTCAATCTAATTAGTATATTTTTGTTAAGTAAAATCAATGATAAAATAATGTTTTAATTATTAGACTTAATGTAAATGTATTAAAAATGTCTAAAATATTATTTTTCAGTCATTTTTACTTAACAAAAATAAATAAAGTTTAAAATTTCAATTGGTAAGATTAAAAACTCAAGTTTATTTTATTACACTGGTCAAATTCTGATTTTTTTTTTTATAAATAATTTCTACTAAATAAAATTTTTAAAAAAAAAATTTGAAGTATACAGTATGGCCTCCCCAAAAGGCAGTTTGGCGGCGCACCAGCAACAAGAAAGGGTGGGCCGCCACCACTGCCGCAGGCAGTAAGATCACCTAGAAGAATAGCACCAACTAGTCATTAACCACCCCCTTCTTGCTTGAAAGAGTAACGCTACGTGTACAAAAATTCTTGCACATACAAATTTTTAGAAAATTTTAATGTTCTATGCAATAGATTTTTTTTTTTTTTCCTTTCATTTTTTTTGAAATTTTTTTTTCACTTCAGGTACATAAATGCCATGAAAGGCATTCCATCACAAAATAGAAACTGAACAAAGTTCAAATGTGAGGACAAAGGACTGAGAGATTATTTATCATTATTTTTTTTTTAATGCTTATAAAGGGACATTGAAGGCAATTCTGAATATCCCCTTTTCTTTCCCTCCTCAAATTGTTGATTCAAACATAGCTTGAGGCAATTTCAAAAACTGAGAACTTGGTGTGCAAGCATGTCTTTAGCAAGGTGCATTGGTCCCACATAGCTTATAACTTGGAAGCATGAGCTGTGGTTCGGCTCAATGCAATTGCGGTCTTTGAACCAGAGGACCGGCCCAAATGTTTACAAATGAAATCTCCAGCCAACATGACCTTTCGGAGATCCACATTAGTCTCAACTCTGAGCCCATTTAGCATATAAACAACGTCCTCAGTCGCAACATACCCAGAAGCACCTTTAGCATATGGGCAACCTCCAAGACCCGATACAGATGAATCTACAATGCCAATCCCCGTCTGGGAGACAACATCAAAGAATTAATATGAAATATGAATTCACCACGAAACTCTATTAAGAATTTATAGAATTCAAATGAGGCACCCTTACAAATGATCAACAAATATGTTTATATTTTTTGGATAAACTCCGATGTGGATGCTAGTAACATTGTAGAAAAGTGGGAAACCGACATCAAACAAGTGAACATGATCAAATTCCATACGAGGATTAGTAAAATATAACTTAAATCACGATTAAGTTAGGTATAAACAAAAGCAATACCACAAATGATGCAATGTTGTTTTATTCAAAACGATCAACAAATATGATCATATTTGTAAATCAAAGGTAAACGCAACGGATAAAAAATTATGGTCATACCTTTTTTCTGCAGAGTCTGAATTGAAGGATCTCGTGGGTAAATCACGTGCTTCCTGAATCTGATCAATCAACCCAGCAATGGAGTGATATTACAGAATGAATATTACTCACACAAGTCACAGTGCAAAATGGCTCTTGATCGTTGTATTTTGGGAGAGAGTCAATATATGGAAAAAAACATACGACATACGTTGTTTTTTCTCTTAATCATCCATATCCCATATTATATCAGATATGTTGGATAATATCTCATCTATCCATATCAGTTGATATGATAGATATGGATATCCTGAGTGGTTATCCAAGTAAGTTTTGAATTCAAATTCAAACTTATATGGATAAAGTTCAAAAGGTTCAAAGGGTCATGCCACATGGGCGCCCAATTTCTAACATCTCCCACTCGGACATGAGTTGGCATGACACTGCCACATCTCTATCTCAATCTCTCCAAAAAATGAACAATCTCATACTAGCCACTGCACCGTGCGACTGCAGAGAACACCTGCATATGGGAGCTCTATACTAGAAACTCAAAATGAGCCAGCATAGAGACATCAACCCAAAAAAAACAGAAATAGTGTCTCATATACTCCAGACCCATCTAATTACACCGGTCCAAAAAACATCTCTAATCCCTCAAAAAGAGCATGTTTGACCCTCTCAATTCTTGCAATATATCACACTCAATCTGCTTCTCATACAGAGCAATGTGAGCTGCCGGCAGTGAATATACAACAGTGGTGTAATACTAGATGATCTTCCCTTTGCCCTCATGCCATTTAGTTTAGGATTGACCGCTTTCCCAGTGATGTCCCTTAAGGCCGAATCATACATGACCGCAGGTAACATACCAAAGTAGCAGAACATTAACCCCTTACCTTATGACATAGTCAAAAGTCACAAAAGGGTACATAAATGAAAGTCATATCAATAATGACACGTAAGACTCACACG
This sequence comes from Camellia sinensis, assembly GCF_004153795.1. Classification (NCBI taxonomy): domain Eukaryota; kingdom Viridiplantae; phylum Streptophyta; class Magnoliopsida; order Ericales; family Theaceae; genus Camellia; species Camellia sinensis. The sequence continues at coordinate 1,223,668 of NW_021025386.1, forward strand.
GTGAGGAAACAGGAATCCATTCTCTCACCTCATTACTCAGTCGCCAAGCACATATAGTATGAATACATGCTACGGTGGAGTAACTCTTTCAGGTTGAGGCCACATCTGAAGGATTTCAATTTCATAATCAATGATTTTATTTTTAACTTTACTCAGATCAGGTGTGCTTGGGTGGAACTGTATAGCAGCAGAAGTTCTGCTGCTGGGGTAGTGGATCAGGTGTTCAGCTAGTTCTGGGTGGTCTGTATACTGTGCCTGATGGTCTTTGTGGATTGCTGGTGTGTGTGTTGTGCCTTCAGGATACTCAACTGGTGTTGTGCCTTCTGAATACTCAGTTGTATGAGGTTACCTGTTTTGTGACTATTCTGCTAATTATGAAATGTTGCACTGATATGGTGAATGCCAAGGTTACTACCAAACTGTGTTATTGATATAGAGGAGACTCCATGTCCTTGCTGCAGCTGGTATTGGATGTTGCAATGGTTCTTTCTCTGTTTCTGTGTGTGTTAGTAGTGTGGTGTGTTAGTAGTGTGGGCTAGTAATGTGGTGGATCAGGTGTTCAACTAGTAATGGGTGTATACTGTGCCTAATGGTCTATGTGGGTTGCTGGTGTGTGTCTGGTGCTGAGCCTTCTGGATTCCCAATTGCATGAGGCTACCTGTTTGTGACTGTTCTGCTACTAGGGAAATGTTGCACTGATATGCTGCTCTAATATGGTGAAATGCACTGATATTGTGAAATGATGCACCAATTGTGAAGTGCTGCACTGATATGTTAATGATATAGAGGAGTCTCCATTTCCTTGCTGCAGCTGGTATTGGTTGTTTGCAATAGTTCTTTGTTTGTTTGTCTCCAGCCCTGTCTGCTGTCATCTGCTGTCTATTTTGGGGATTTTGTGCTACCAGGTCTACTGTTGGCAACTTAAGGAATGAACGCAACTTGTGTGTCCTGGGTTTGTTTTAGGTAGAACAAAAGATCTGTTGGTTGAATAAGGAGTTCTCTATATAGTGTTGTAATATAGAGAGGTGGAATGTTCTGTGTTTTGGCCTTTGTGTCAGCTATGCTAAGTGGTGTAATGCTGAACTGATATGGTGAATCAGTATGTATGCTGAACTGCTATGCTCTACTGCTGGGCTTGGATTTGCAGTGTTATCTTGGTCATTTCTCGTTGGTCTCTCACCAACTCTGGGGGTGCTAGCAAATGATAGAATGAGCTAAATGGTGCCAACCTCGTTGGGATGATTTAGCCCATTGTGATGCCTTTGCACCTCCCTTTGTTCTTTATTGATGTAATTCGCTTTGTACTCTGTACTTGTGTTGTTCCATCAATAAAGTTTCTTTTTTGCCGATCAA
>NW_021025386.1:1248650-1281655 GCF_004153795.1 Camellia sinensis
TCTCTCTCTCTCTCTCCCTCTCCCTCTCACTCTCTCACACTGCCTCCGCCTCCTCCTCTTTTTCTTCTTTGTCTTCAATTTCATTCTCTTGTTCGGCATGGCACAGCACAGCACAGAGCTTGCCACTTTTTCTTCTTCTTCTCTCTTCCTCTCGCTCTCTCGCACCGCTGACTGAGCGCCACCGACGGCATTCCCTCAAACGGTGCTTCCCTTTCATCTCCCTTTCTCACAGCGTTGATCGCGACCACCTCTTTGGTCGCTACCCTCTTCTCTTCTCTCTCTGAAATTCTAATTTTGGGACTGCGATCCATATAGAAGACTGATTTTGGGACTGCAATCTTCCTCTTCAATTTTTTTTTTCATTTGTTGTTTGCTTGCTTGCCTCATGCATTTGGGGACTGATTTTTTGGACTGCAATCTTTGTCTTTAATTTTTTTTTTTCATCTGCTATTTGCTTGCTTGTCTCATGCATTTTTCTCTCTGACTTAGAATTGTTATATACGTTTCATTGGGTCATAGTCCTACTCGTTTTTTCTCGAGTCCCGATCATATAACTGCTGAAATTGTATTTATTGTCTTATTTAGAAGTTAACACAATGCCTATGGTTATTGGAAATTAGATTTATGTGCTGAAGCAATTTTATGAGTTGCTGGAATCATCAATTAGAAGCTGAATTTGTTATTCGAAAGTTGCAAAATTGATATTTGTTAAACTTAACATTTAGAGACCCGAATTTTATTTGGAAGCTAAAACTGTGTATTTAAGTGTTGAATGTACATGCTTAGTTATGAATTTTATTTTAATGCTGCAAAGTCAAGGAACTTAGGCTAGACAAGTCATTGTTCATGCTTTCCAAGTCATTGTTGTCTTATAAAACCATACATCCAGGTGAGGCATGCACAAGGAATTCACAATGTAGAAGGAGATAAGAACTATGAAGCGTACATGTCTCCTGAATATTTTGATGCATAACTTACTCCATTTGGCTGGCAGCAAGTGGGAAAACAATCAATGTTATGTTATTACACAAACTCATTTGGATAAAGATAAACTTATAATAAGTATCTTACTGCTTACATATATAGTCCTTAGCAAAATTTTGAGGCTAATGTTGTAGAAAATTTTGTACTACTGTAACAGGTTGATAATTTGTGTAAACATGTCCAATCAAGTGGGCTTTTTAAGGGGATTGATTTAGTCATCACGTCCCCTTTGATGCTGGTTTTCAGTACTCCCATTCCTTGTGTAGATATATTTTATGCATGATACTCTTTTAATTCTACGTAGTTTTTCATTCAGTTTTCATTAGATTGGACTAAAACCTTCCTTTTTAATTGATGATTAGGATTTAGTAATACTTGCATGAAAATGCAACTTGTTTTTTTTTAGAGAGAGGGGGGGTAAGTAAAAATAAAAAAACATTTGCATTTTCTTTGCACTTAAGTGCAAGTATTTTGTAGATTTGAGCACTGCAGATTTTTATTACGGATGAGAGTGAAAATTTGCAGTGGCCTTATGTCACGACCGAAACCCGCCCCTATGGGTTTAGCACCGTAACCGGCCAGTAATTCATGATTACCGACGGCCTACTTAACAGTAATAACAGTAATACAGAGTATAGGGGCTGGCGGAAGCCAAAATAGTAATAAAAGATGTCTAATGAGCTGTGACAGTCTGTATGCAAAAAGACTTTTCATATATATTCACATTCAGAACAAAAGCAGTATGTGCATACAACATATACGGGCATTCAAGTTAGGGACCAAATCCCTACCATAACAGTACAGTACAAGTATATACAGTCTATACAAAATAGAGACAGAAAGGGGAAATCTCAAACACCCCGAAGCAGCCTTGGCTTGGACACACATGGAACCTCGCAGTGAGGCACGTTGGTTGGCTTGACAAAAAGGGAGTTTAACCCAACGCTCCTAGCTCCGTTTCGGTGCTTGGACACCTACATATATATATATATATAAACAGTAAGCTAAAGCCCAGTGAATAACATATGCGTAAAGAGGTTAAGAATGAATGTCATTTCAGTATTTAAAACAGTCATTTGAACAGTATATCAGTTATTCGATCATAGCAGTCATAAGTGGTACATCCAATAGCAAACAGTACAATAGGTCTTAACAGACCGCACAGTCAATTGATGGCCATCCTATCAGTAAACAGTAGTGGTTCCAAACATGGGAACCGACAGAGATCTCTGTGACAGTAGCAGTACAGTATAGTAACAGTAAATTGCTATGGATGCCACGAATACAGTTCGCAAATAGGACAAGTATTCATTCAGTAAGAAATATCATTTCAAAAAGCAGTACAGTTGATCATTCAGAAAATATTCCTGATTGAATATATCTTTACAACATTGTTACTCACAGAGTTCTGGACTACAGATAGGCTAGCGAGCGTCCTCGGATGCCAACCCTACACAGTTACAGGATGAACACACACTAAGTTACACGTTTGGGAAATAATAACTTAGTCCCTATCTTGACTCGGTGTGGTTCTATAGCATTATCCTCATTATGATGCCTTAAACTAGGCCTAGGAATGCCTAGGATGGAATGAGGATGCAAAGATGCACTTTAAAACACTTTTCAGAATTTTCAGAATATAGGGGTCTCGCTCGAGCGTGGCTTTCTACGCTCGAGCAGACATGCAGACAAAGGAGCTCCGCTCGAGCGTGACTTTCCTCGCTCGAGCGGACTGCAAAAGTGCTGGATGCATGAAATTCACGCTCGACGGGCGCTCGACCCCCGCTCGAGCGTGAGACACAAGTCTTCGGTCGAGCGAACTGTAAACACATGCAAAGTACTGGATACACGCATTTCACGCTCGAGCGCTACTTTTTTCGCTCGAACAGACTGCATGAACTCAGAGTGTACGCTCGAGCGCGGAGTTCCTCGCTCGAGCGTGGATCCAAAATCTAGAATTTCCAGATTTGTCTCCAAGCATAAAACTCAACATTTAAAGCATCAAATTCGATCCTTTTGGGCTAATTTTCTGGAAAACACTTTAAAACTCATAATATGACATGTTTCAAAGATCAATTTGCAAAATCAAAGTCCAAAGGTGAGTCAATTAAACACAATTTCAAATAAACTTCAAGAACATGAAGAACATGCAACATGCATGAATTTAATTGAAATCAAAACTTCAAATACTTGATCAAATGAGTCAATTCACTCAAAAACACGATGAATTCATGAATTACAACCCAAATATGGACATGCATGTGAAGATTCTATGAAAACAACCTCAAAATTCAAGAATGTAACCATGCATGCATTGATTACTACTCAAATCAACATTTTAAACCAAATCTTGACTCTAAACTCTAATTCACCAAGAACCATGCAAGAAGTAACTCAAATTCATAATGTAGAAGATGAATTCTCTACCTTAAGTCCTCAATTCAAAGGTAGAAGCTCAAATATGCAATGAATTCTTCAAATCTTCTAAGTCTCAAGCAAATTTTGATGAATTCAAGCTCACTTCTAACTCTCTAGCTCTCTCTCACATTTTTGGTCTCTAGAGGAAATGAATGGCGTATCAAACGTGAGGGAAGTAGAAAAGGAATAGTCTAGGATTGTCCACTAAGTGGCAATTTGGTAGTAAAGCCAACTAATGTAATTTTAACCGTAATTAATCCAATTTAATCACTCCAAATCACATTTCAATTAAACATGCCATAAAATCACATAAATTCCAATTAGCATAAAACACTAATCAATTTCGAATTCGGCCGCCGATAAGGCCTTCAATTTGCAGTTTAAAACATAAAACATGAACAGGTCATTTAGCAGTCAAACAGATAGATTTGCATTTAAACTAATACACTCAATCAATCGGTTCAGAAATTCAGTCAATCAGTCACTTAACATGCTTAATCATAGATTAGCACTAATTAGTGGTGAGGGTTGTCACACCTTAATTTGTCTAGCCTAAGTTGATTTGAAGTTTTCAAACTGTACTCGTGAATCGTGATAATGAATCGGTCTTGGACTCTTGATAATGATAAGGAGTTTGAATGTATGTTTGTTTTTGGAACCTTATATAAATGCCCTGTGAGGGATTCAACAAAGGGGAGATTTCAGTATTGTGGTTGCTATTTGTTGATATATTAGGGAGAAACCGAAGTGTCGACTCCAATAATGCCACACATTGTGTTATAATGTGAATCTGTTATAATCAGTGTTATGAGAAAATGCTAATAACCTATTCGTTTTCCATCTTATCTCCATTTTTCATTAATTTGGATCTACTAGAGTTCGTTTATCATTATGTGAAAATGTTTACGAGTGTCTATATCTTGTAGTTAATATTTCATGAGTTAATCACTCTATGTAATATTGGTTTTAGATATAACCCATATGTTCAAGCTAGAAGCAGGATAGATCAACTCAAAAGGTTGGGCCACAGTATCGATAAGGTTTGTCGTCTTCCATGTTTTTCAATTTTTACTTTCAATTGTACAAAATGAGGTGATATATATTTAAAAATCCTTGTTCACTAGTTGTAAATGACTGTTCATTTTGCAGGTTGAATTCATCTTGATGGGAGGTACTTTCATGTCATTGCCATCAGATTACCGTGATTACTTTATAAGGAATCTTCATGATGCTTTATCGGGACACACTTTTGTTAATGTTGAGGAGGCTGTTTCCTACTCTGAGCAGAGTGCTATAAAGTGTATTGGGATGACTATAGAAACATGAGTTAAATTTACAGTAAATTTTCAAAATATAAAAACTTACTGTTCTTTTTTCCCTAATTATTCTTATTGCTGCTAAAAATTATTATAGGGGAATGGTGATAGGGAATTAATATCCACCCTATTAACCCTCATTGCCATCCCGAGTTGTGGGCAATTGATTGTCCTATTGTCATATGTAGTAATGGTTCTATAGAGAACAAGAGAATTTTTAAGGAAATGATTTAGAAAAACATATTAATAGACTAATGTTAAGTAAAAATTGTTATATGACTGAGATGTGATTGATTTTGTTTGATTATTTTAATAAATGGAATTAAACGAAAAGATTGTTAAATAAAAAGTCTAATAATAAAGAATTAGCGAGGGGTTTCAATGCTATTATTCAAAGAGTTTAAAATTAATATTTAAATTCATAAAAGTACTGCTTTTTATATACAAAAAGTGTTTGCTATTTATGCTTGTAGTTTTTGACTTGTATGATGCATGCCATGCCATTGCTTTAATTGATATTTATTTTTGCTTCAATCCAAGTTTCCACTCTAGGTTGTATATCTGTCTTTTTCGGTAGTGAATTGTACATTTTTCAAATCTGTGATTTATTCTTTTTTTGCAAGAATACAATTGTTGTCTAGATTATAAGTATAAGCATTTATTTAAATGTGTACATCACATTTTGGTTCGATAGATAGTAATATAATTGAATCGTTTATTTTGCGCATATCCATGGCGAGTAAGTATGACAATAAAGAAGAAAATTTAAAAAAAAAAAAAAAGTAGACAGGACATAAGTATCCTTATATGTTATTTGAAATTTATTTCATGCCCATAACTCTCCATTAATTTCATGTATTGTGCGATTTTAATTTAAACTTCAATTTTCAATTACAAATGTTATAGGTTATTGGCTAATGCAAAGAGATAAAAAAAACTGCAATCATTCGTTGGGAGTAATTACTACATCGAGTAAGCTTTGACTATTTGTTAGGGCATTTTTAATTTACTTATAGAATTTTGGCACTTCTTTTTTATTAAATTTGTGGTTAGAGGATTCACATTTTTTTTTCCTAATGTTTTGAGCATTCATGATATGACAAACACTTAGATAACCCAAGGAACTATTTGACATATAAATAAGATAAGACCAAATGAGCTAAATAGACTTGTAGAAACAAATGGGACCTCAATTGGATTCCCGGTTACAAAATTAGAATGAAAATTGTAAAACATAAGACTTAAAAGGCTTGTTTGCGAAATGATCATCGAAACTGCTGAAACTTTGCACGGGCAGCTTGCTCAAGCCTAAATAGACTTGTAGGAACAAACGGGACCTCAATTAGATTTCTGGTTAGAAAATTAAAAAGAAAATTGTAGAACACAAGACTTAAAAGGCCCGTTCAGGGGGGCAAAATTGCGAAATGACCACCGAAACTATCGAAACTTGGCACAAACAACTTGCTAAAGCCTAGATAGACTTGTAGGAACAAACAGGACCTCGATTACATGTCCGATTAGAAAATTAGAAGGAAAATTGTAAAACACAAGACTTAAAAGGCCCATTCGGGCAGCAAAATTGTGAAATGACCACCCGAACTGCTGAAACTTGGCATAGGCAGACTGCTCAAGCCTAAATACACTTGTAGGAACAAATGAGTCCTCGATTGGATTTTCGGTTAGAAAATTAGAAGGAAAATTGTAAAATACAATACTTAAAAGGCCCGTTCGGGGGCCTAAATTGCGAAATGACAACCGAAACTGCTGAAACTTGGCACGGACAGCTTGCTCAAGCCTAAATAGATTTGTAGGAACAAACGAGACCTCGATTGGATTTTCGGTTAGAAAATTAGAAGGAAAATTGTAAAACACAAGACTTAAAAGGCTCGTTCAGGGAGCTAAATTGCGAAATGACCACCGAAACCGCCAAAACTTAACACAGGCAGCTTGCTTAAGACTAAATAAACTTGTATGAGCAAATAGCACCCCGATTGAACTTCTCGTTACAAAATTAAAATCAAATTTGTAAAATTCATACCGAGTTTTTTTTTTGTCAATCTAATATTATTTTTTCTTTTTCATATGACAGATTGGCAATGGTGGAAAATAGTTCGGGCTGCATCAAAAGATTTGATTTTGTGTTTTTGAAAATATTTTGACATAGGATTTTGGTAAATGACTTATGGGTAAGATGTTTAGCATCAAAATATTTGGTTTTGTATTTTTGCAGATATTTTGACATAAGATTTTGGTAAAAGACTTGTGGGTTAGATGTTTAGCATCAAAATATTTGGTTTTGTATTTTTGAAAATATTTTGACATAGGATTTGGTAATGGATTTGTGGATTTGATGTTAATAGTTCGTATGTACTTTGGTATGAATGTTTCAGATTATTTGAGAATTGTAATTATGTTTATTGGGATGTTTAATAGCTATTAATTTTGAATTATTATGAATGTCTTGCACAGGTGTATTACTATTTACATTGCATTTGTATATATATTGTGTAAAGAAAAATAGGCATTTTGGGTTATTTTGAATAGGAAAATTATTAAAATCAAAATTTGTGCAGTGAATTTTTAGTGACAGGTGCTATTTTGGTCGCTGTTAATATATTTGATGACATCATATTGTTTTTCTCGCTAAAAGTTAGTGGCTATTCCAAGAATTTTTAGCAACCAAAACTTAGTTGTCGCTAAAAAGTTGATTTTTAGCGACTAAATTAATTTTGTCGCTAAATTTTTGGTGACGAATTTGTTTGTTGCTAAAACTACATAGCCTATCCAAATTTTAACATTTTAGCGACAAAATATATGATTTTTGGCGACCAATTATTTCGTCACCAAATGTGCTTTTTGTTATAGTGTTTTTAAATTGAAAAACTATTTGATAAAAATTTAAGTGCTTAACTAAAAATAAATTGTTTGATATGTATAAAATTAAATTTAAAATTTATTATTTTTAAATTGTATATTTTAATTTTTTATATTATGATGGTGGTAGTAATGGTCGTGTGGTGGTGGTGGTATGATGGTAATAGTAGTGGTGGTGACAGTTATGGCGGCGGCAGGCATAGTGATGGTGGTGGTGGCAACAGTAGCAACAACGATGGCAGTAGTTATAGTGTTAAAGGCAGTGGTGGTGGTGGCATAATGGTGGTGGTTGTGGTGGCAGTGACAACGACGACGACAACGGTAGTAGCAGTAGTGATGGCGATGGCGTGGTAGTGGTGCAGTAGTGATGGCACTAGTAGTAGCGGTGGCATGATGATGATTGTGGCGGCGGCAACAATAGAGGCGGGGGGGAAAAAAAAGATATTGTAATAGTGGTCCAGACATGGTGGTGGTAGTGGTGGTAGCAGTACTGATGGTGGTGGTGGTAGTAGTAGCGGTAATGGTGGTGTTGGCAATGAGTTTATAATAGTATATATTGATACTTATATTTAATATTTATAAATTCAATCAAAATTAAGTAAATTTCATATGAATTAAATTTTTCTTGAATTTTAACTTACATTTTAAGAGGCACTTAAATTGTTAAGTGATATCGATTGCGATTATCAAATGGACTTAATTGATTATCACTTGTTTGGGAACAGGCTAATTTAGTAACTTTTTGGCTATTTGGCTAAAAAAGTAGCTAAAAAAAACTTGTATGTTTGGGATGACTTTTTGGCTAATTACGAAAATATGTGCAAAAAGTAGAGAGAAAAGAGAATCTTTGACTTTTTGGTATGGGTTGTTGGCTTTTTGGCTAATTCAGTAACTTTTTGGCTTTTTGGCTAAAAAGGTAAGTTCCCAAATACATTCAGTTTTAAGTGCTAAATCATGTTATCAAACCCCCCTTATAAGTGTTATAGCTTATTACATTTTAAAAAAAAATCAAAAATCAAAAAAGACAAACTTATCTAACATATTGTATAAAATAATGAAAGCATACAGGTCACAATAGAATCTAACGCATATAAATTCCCGAATATAACCTTGTGCTGCAAATAGAATAGCAGAGGAACTAAGCCACCACTTGAAGAACAACTGAGATGTATACGTGTGCTGTGTTTGGGTAGGATTCTTTATGTGTGCTAGGTGCAGCCAACCCCAGATTACACATGTGCTTCACAACCGACTTTCCACCCAATAGGAAGCCACCATTTGTTATGTTCCTATCCTCCTTGATCGGTGCTTGTACACAATTACAGCTAGAGCCTTCTTATTCTTAATTGTTGATACTGTAAACTGGAACAATGAACAAAGACTCACAATAATAGACTTGCTGCCATTGTTTTTTGCTTTTCATTGTCATTTCTGTCTAATTATATATTTGTTTACAATATGGAAAAAAAAAATATTTGGTTTGTACAATTTGTATCTGTTCCTGAAATTGATGCTACAACTGTGATGCAAATTGACAAAGTATTTGCTCATCTATGCATCAAAGCTCTATATTGTTATTGTTAAATCACAATTTGATGAGCTCCCTATTCCTCAATTCATGGGTTAGGTGACATGCATGTATATGTTCGTATGCATGCATATATATAGATATATTTGTGTGTATATGGTGGAGGGAGGCAGTTTTACACCTTGTAGTTTTCAATTTTTTAGGTTTGCCAATGTTCATGTCTTGGTGTTTGTTAGTATAGAAAAACGTTGTACACCATGTGTTTGATGATATACCCATAAGAAAACTTATTATGTTTTAAGTGGTGGTGTGTTTTTATCTTTCTCCTCCTGACCTCTTATTCCTTTTGTCGGTTTGAACAGGTTGGTTGGATTTTGTTGTAGCTGAGGCCAAAAGGTATGGAATCAAACCTTGTGTTGAGTTTAGTGAGTAACTATATGACAACTTTGGAACATGGAAACAGTATGTGAAGTGAACTAGAAACAAAGGTCAATACTTAACACCTATTGTTAAAGGATATTACAACCATGTTAAGGTAATTAATAAAACAAAGTCAAATCCTCTGTTTTTACTCTATTCCATGTGATTGTAAGAGAAGAGGCAAAGTTCATCTCTAATTTAAATAAGTATACCATGTACAGGTTTAAATTTTTGTTGTAGTAAGGTGTTTCAAAACTTGAAGTGAGGTATAATCTTTGTTGGGTGCTTGTCCACATGTTTAAATTTTGGGTACAATTTTGAGTAGTTTTTCTTGAGTGTGTAGCACAATTGGCCATGCCTTTGAGGTGTATGATATTTGGCCTGAGACAACTTTGCTTTAATTCTTTGCCCATGAAAATCATGCTAACTCTATAGTTCTTGCAAATTTCATGCGGGGTTTATGAATAATAAAGAAAAAGAAGAAGGAACTAGGCAAGGTAAGCTAGATTTCATAAAGTTGTCATGGTTTTCTCTTCAAAGTCCTGTTTAAAGAGTTAAAGCTTCCACAACATGTCTAATTTTTTTCTGCCTTTGTTACTTATCATATATTGTTAAAATTTGTTGTCAATTAGTGCTTTGAATGTCTCGATATTTTACACATAATTAAATCAATTGTCGTACACTTTCGAACAGTCGAAGACTGTTTTGCCTCTTAGGATGGCTAATTTGAATTTTTTTTTTAATTAACAAGAGTGTTTGGTCTTATTTGTTTCACTGCTTTCGTTTTGTCTTGCATATCCGTGCTCATGAAATTGTGCATGTTCATTGGCAGTTGGTTCAGATCAAGCAGCATCAAAAAGTAGTATTCCTTTTTCTCCCCAGTGGCTTTATACTAAACCGAGTGAGACTAAGATGGTGAGTTCTATGATTTGATAATTGTAGCTCTGTTTTTTACTTGACAATAACCTATGATGCCTCTGTTTTGTGTACCATTTTATATATCTGTAAAGGTGTAGGATATACTAATTTGATGATGGGTTATTTACATGGAGAAAAACTATCACTTTGTGCCCTTAATTAGCGACAAATAATGTACATTAAAATTTAGAACATTGAGAAACAATTTCTGCTATAATGGAGTTCAAATGCTCAAAAATCTAATTTCAGTGCAGATAACTAGCATATTAGTATATATAATTAAGATGGCCAACGTATTCGCTTTATTTTTGCCTAAAAATGACCCACAATTCTTAAATCATGTTCTCTGGTTCAATATTTGACAATTTCGCTTGCCATTTCAATTCATAAAATAAGGTTTATAGAATTTAATGACAATGTGTCATGTCTTTATCTCGCTCTATTATTCCTAGCCAACGATAGCACAATCACCATAGCTTTATTCCTAGCCAATAATGGTGTGACCCCCACGCGCAAAGCGCATAGGGTCCAACTAGTATCTTAAAATAAGCCAGAAAATTTTATAGAGTCCCCAACTCACCTCTCTATCTTAATACTGCCCAATTTAACAAACTATTTTCAAAGTCCAACTAGCTAACTTGTTAGGTATCAGTTTTGAAAAAATAAAAAATTATGTATTTTGTTTAGCATGTGAGAAATGTGGTTAAGAAATAGGATATATATAATATTATTTTTCTAAAAATAAAAAAAGAACTAGATTTATTTTCAGTGTAACTCATAGCATGTTGGATTTAAATTTATGTCATATATTTCATCTTATGATTACTTTTCAATTTTTATTTTTACTTTTTGGTGTCAAATAAACCAAAGAGTTAAATCCATCAAGATGATTATCATTTACCCACTTTATCTATGAACGTATATATTTTAACTCTTTTAGTTCCAAAAAAATAAAAAGAAAAAAAAGATAATAACTGTCTTTTCGAAAGATTAAAAGTGATGAATTTGTATAAGTATCAAAAGGATGATATTTATTAATAATTAATAATAAACTTTATAAACCAAACTGACTGGTTAGTAGTAGCAACCAGCAAGTAGTGTTTGGTGGTGTGGCCACGTGCTAACACATGCATAAATTCAAACAACCTTAATATTTAAGGGCAGCTCAGCAAGAAACCAGAAAGCTCAACCTCAAGGTCTCTCTAGAACTATTCTCTTGTTATCTTTAGCTTCAAAACATGAGAGACATGAAAAATAGCTGAATAAGGAATAGGAAACGTGGGGAAACACGAGCTTTCATTTTGAAGATATGACTTTTAGGTATGGGTTTCAACTTGCCCTACCTACATGTTCAACCTTGTACAATGGATGCTTGCATAATGAAAGTCGGCACCATGTCTCTCTTCTTATCTTTTTCTCTGCTGAGTTTGCTCAATGATTCCATGAGCAAGGGCGGAGTCAGGATTCCTCCGGCGGAGAGGGTTAGATCGCAAAAAAAAAAAGTATAGGATAAATTTATCGAGCCATCAATAGATCTGTTGGAGTTTTATTTGATTAAATTATTATTAAATATTACTTAGTAGAAACCAATTTGACCAATAAAATTATAAGAAATTAGTCTTAATTAAATATTATTTGTATGAATTTTATGGTTAATGAGGTCAAAATGTATGAATTTATAGATAAACGGTAAGGTAATATTTGTTACTAGTTAAAAAAAACTTAATATAATTAATCTATTATAATATCGTTAGGTACATAAAGTTTTACAAATGATTCTATTAAATAAATTATAAAAACTCACAAGTAAACTATATTTTTTTTAACATGGATCAGATTAAAATTTTTCAATAATGTTAGAATGATCATCTTTTTTTATTACAATTTGTTTATAACTTTAACCACTCATATTTGATACTAATATAGTATTGACACATGAGAGGATAAATAATACATAATAAGAAAATATCAGCGTAACATTATTGTAACAGTCATGCTACGTAGCTCGAAAGCTACGTAGCTCGAATCCCCCTAATCGAAAACGTTGCCGTTTTTCTATTTTTTTTTTTTCAGAAGCAGAAATCAGGAAGAAGAAGGAGAGGAGGAGGAGGAGGACTGGAGGGAGCCTAATAATAGGGGAGGAGGAGGCGGAGACGGTGGCCGGAGCTGGAGCTGGAGCTGTTGCTGCGACGAGCTGGCGGCAAGGCGATGACGGCGGGCCGGAGCTACGACGACGGTGGGGAGCTGCGACGACCACCAACTGCTCCTCTTCCCCTCTTCTTCTCTCTCTCTCCCTCTCCCTCTCCTCGAGCTACCAAACATTATTCTTATTGTAAATATTTCTTTAAAAGGCAACTCTACCACATTGTGGACTTTACAATTTTTTCTCTGAGTGTTAGATTAAAGTTGGGAAGCCATTACGTAATATGTAAAAAAAAATTCGTAAAAACATACATATAAAATGGGAATTTTTTAGAAAGTTGGAAGGGCTAGGACCACCCTCCTAACAAAAAATTATTAGTTGATCCAAAGGCGTCACGTGATCATATCCGTCACTAATCACAATTCGTCATATTTTTTTAAGAAAAAAAACCTAATGCCCAAAACGACGTCGTTTTGGGCATTAGGGGGATTCGGGGGGCAAAATCCTCGAGCTACCAAACATTATTCTTATTGTAAATATTTCTTTAAAAGGCAACTATACCACATTGTGGACTTTACAATTTTTTCTCTGAGTGTTAGATTAAAGTTGGGAGGCCATTACGTAATATGTAAAAAAAAATTCGTCAAAACACACATATAAAATGGGAATTTTTTAGAAAGTTGGAAGGGCTAGGACCACCCTCCTAACAAAAAATTATTAGTTGATCCAAAGGCGTCACGTGATCATATCCGTCACTAATCACAATTCGTCATATTTTTTTATGTTTACCGACCACTAAATACAAATTCATGAGTCTCATTCCTTCCACCTATCACAACACTGTTAAGACACCACGTAATAGTACCCCTAGACCAATCAATGACTTCTCCCTCCTGACAACCCCTCCCGTGCCTCTGCCACGTGTTCTCTAAATATTATGGGATATACACCCTTTTAAAAATAATTTAGTCTTGAGCTGTTTGGTATAACTTATTTGAATTATTTATAATTTTTTTTGAGAGTTTATGCTAAGTTATTTGGTTTAACTTCTATTTACCATTAAATAAATTAAAAAAATTAATTATTTGTAAGTAAGAGAGAATGCTTTTGCCTTCTGATTTTCTTTTATCAACTTTAATTTCGTTTACAATGAATTATTCCAAGCATGCCGTTATAAAATCTTGTGGTTTTAGTTAAGGGATTTTGTGGTGGTCAAATTTGTGATGATTTGTTACAAACTGAAGTGAGTTTAATTGTGATCTTATGTGGTGTTTGTAATTTGTGTGTTTTCTGTAATTTTGTAAACTTGTGGTGGTTATTAATTGAAATGAAATGACTTTGGTTATTACTTTTATGTTAATTTTTCATATTTTATGAATCAGTTTAATTTTAGTTACAACTTAAAATTATGAAAATTAAGAACTTTTTTTTTTTTTTTTTATTCAACGAAAATTCAGAGAAACAGAAGTTTGAGAATAAGTCAAATACAGCCCATAAACAAAAGGGCTAGTTCATCTCACTAGCTCCAGTTAAGTCATCAATAACCAAGTCTTTGAGTTCTTCAGGTCGGTCTTCAAGCAGCACAACATGCTTATTAGGAATGTAATTGGTTCGGTACGGTCGGTATATAGATAAAAAATTATACCGAATCGATAATATCGGTTTTATTATTTTGAACACCGATACAGACCGCTTCTCCCATCAAACCGCACCAAACCGAACCGATTGAAACGGTTCAGTTTGGTACGATTTAATCAGTTTAGGATTTTTCAAACTTGTGTCACTTTTAAATATAATCATTAATGTTCATCTCACTAGCTCCAGTTTAAGTCATCAATAACCAAGTCTTTGAGTTCTTCAGGACGGTCTTCAAGCAGCACAACATGCTTATTAGGAATCTAATCGGTTCGGTACGGTCGGTATATAGATAAAAAATTATACCGAATCGATAATATCGGTTTTATTATTTTGAACACCGATACAGACCGCTTCTCCCATCAAACTGCACCAAACCGAACTGATTGAAATGGTTCAGTTTGGTGCGATTTAATCAGTTTAGGATTTTTCAAACTTGTGTCACTTTTAAATATAATCATTAATTTATATAAAAATATTAAATTAGTTATTTGTCTACCATTCAAACATATCCAATCCATCCATTTAATACATTTCAATTTCTAAATTAACAAAAATAAAAACAAAAAAAAGTTTAAAATATTAAGGTTTCAAGAATAATAAGTTAGAGTTAAAATTAATATAATAAAAGTTTACAAACTTAAGTTATAAAGATGATAAGGTTAATTAATTAAGGTTTATTATACTTATTAATATCATTATATTATTAGATTATATATATATATATATATATATTATATAAATATGATATATGTTGAAACGATCGGTTTCGGTCTAGATCGGTGCACAAGGTGCTTAAACTGATACCGAATCGAAAATCGAAAAAAATCAAATTAAAAAAATGCACAGACCGATTCTTGTTAAAAAATAGACCAAATATAATCAGTTTGGTTCGATTTAATTGGTTTAGTCGATTTTTTCGATTTTTTTTACATCCCCAATGCTTATCTTGTGCAACTCCAAAGTTAGCAAGTTTGTTTGCACATTTGTTGTCCTGTCTCGGTATGTGTTGCAAAGAACAGTTGCTCCTTTTCAGTAGGTATTTGGCATCTTCTATGAGGGCATTGCGTTGTATTTGATTGAGTGATTTAAAAAGTAATTTGAAAAGAGAAAGGAAAAATATAAATGAAATATGAACAAAATATACTTACATTTCACGTAATTTCACACATTTTCTTTTTTTCTTTTCAAATCCTTTTACAAATCTCCCAACCAAACAAAATATTATATGGTAAGTTTACGCATAGGCCATCTTGGCTTTGGCTGATTGCCATTGCAGAATCAGTTCAATCTCCACTTCCTTTTGTGCCCTTCTGAAAGAGGATGGTGAGGGAGGTGTGCAACAATTTTGAAGAGGTGTGGAATGTCCATTGGGCCCTTGGGTTAGGAGGTGTGCAACACTTTCATGATATGTGACTCGTATATATAAGCTGTTAATATATAATGTAATATCATGTAATATATCATATGTATATAGTATAATAATAATATAGTATATGATCAGATATAGTATAATAATAATATATAATAGTATATGATCAGATACAGAGCATAGGGATAGGAATCCTTTCTTCTTTCGGTGGTAAAGAAGAAACACCACTCACCACTTTTCCATTATGCTTCATTATTATGTCTTCTTCTCTTTCGGTGCTTTCTCTATAAGTAAGCATTCCTCTTGTAACCAACAGATACAACATTTCACAATATCAATTCAGATATTTTACATATCTTTCATGGTATCAGAGCGCAGGTGTTTTGCCTAGTCTCTACATTTTTCTTTTCTACGCAGACTGCTGTGCCTCTCGTCTGCATCACAGACTGTTGCATATCTCGACCTTCTCTGTTTTTCTTATTAGACCACACCAGTCTCTTCGTCTCCTCACGACGAAACCACCGCCACAAAATTCATCACCAGCCGAGGTTCCACGCGCCTCCACGCGCCTCCAGAACTTCCGGCCACGCGCAGCCTCGTTCTCCGACGCGCTCTACGCGCCTCATACACTGTCCCGCGCTACTGTACGCCGCGGCCTCCTCTGCTAACGTGAGCCGCGTGTTTCTGACGTCAGCCGACGTCAGCCCTAGCGCTTTTGTGCGCCGCCTGCTGTCCTCTGCTAACGTACGCCGCGCACCTCTCTGCTAACGTGCGCCGCGCCTGTGACCCTGTCGACCGTGACATCATCTGTTTGACCGGATTTGTTGACCAGACTACTCCACTCACTTTGACAAGCCAATTTAGTGCCTTTCTGGTCCTATTTTTTGGTCAGTTCACTCTATTCCTACCAATTTCGACCTTCTGAATTCACTGGTACCCTCGGATTTTTTCAATTCTACCTCGAAAGTACGATTTTGCCCTCATGGATCGCCTCGACTCCTCTAATCATCCTATTTCCGTTGTTCTTGACGGGACTAACTATGTCTTGTGGGCCCAAGCTATGTCTGGATTTCTCAAAGGAAAGAAACTTTGGCGCATCATCACTGGGGATGTGTGCAAACCCATCCCCGCAACCACCGAAACCGCTGCCACCACGGACTCCGCTGCCAAATATATCGATCGTCTGGAGGATTGGGATAGTAAAAACTATCAGATCATTACCTGGTTTCGCAATACTTCTATTACATCTATCAGCCTTCAGTTTGGTCGGTTCCAACTTGACTCTGCTTCCTCTCCCGCCAAGGACATCTGGGATTTTTTACAAGAACGCTATCAGACTACTGGCCTTGCTCACCAATATCAGCTTCTGAGTCATCTTCACCGTATGCGCCAAGAACCAACTCAGACCATTAATGATTTCCTCTCCCAAATGTATTATGTTTGGGATCAGCTCGCTCTTTCTGAACCTCCATGGGATTGTACTAAGGATGCTACCTTGTTTACTACTTACCGTGACCAACATCGCTTGGTTCAGTTTCTCATGGCTCTTACTTCCCGTTTTGAGCCCGTACGCGCCTCTCTCCTCCATCGCACTCCTTTACCCACTCTTGAGCAAGCAATTTCTGAACTCCTGTCCGAGGAAACTCGTTTTGGTACTCTCCATCCGCACCCTGTGGACTCTGTTCTTGCTACCCCCCAGACTCGGAGTTCTCCTTCCCCACCTTCACCACAGAAGTCACATTTCAAGCGGTCAACTTCACCACAGAAGTCACCTTTCAAGCAGTCAACTTTCTGCAACTACTGTCAAAATCGCAGTCTTCCGTCGACTCATCTTCTGGTTAATTGTCCTGTTCGCCTCTGTCGGTTTTGCAACAAGACTGGTCCTGGTCATCTCCAGCAAGATTGCTTCCGCAATCCCGCCCGTGCTTCTCGCAATGGTCCTTCCCCCGGGCATTTTTCACGCAACAACTCCCATCGTTCTGGGACTCCGTTTAAATCACTCCCAGCTCAACACACTGCTGCTGTTGCCTCAGAGGATTTACCTCCCCCTATCCCTATAGATCCTTCCACTCCAGTCTTCTCTCACACAGATGTCGAAGCTATGTTTCAACATTTTTGGCACAAATCCGGTACCCCTTCCTCTCCTGCCTTGTCTGTCACCGCAGGTAACACTTCCTGGTACTTTGACTCAGCTTGTTGTAATCACATGACCTTTGACTCTACTATTTTTACTCCTATCTCTTTTACTCCTTATGTTCCTTCTATCCATACTGCTGATGGGTCTCTTCTATCTGTAAGTCATGTTGGTTCTGTTTCCACCTCTCACTTATCTTTATCCCATGTCTATCTTATGCCTGCTCTCACTTTAAATCTTATCTCCATTAGTCAATTATGCGAGCATGGCCTAACTATTACCTTTTCCCCTTCTGGTTGTTTGGTGCAGGACCCTCGGACCAAGCAAACTCTTGGGATAGGCCGTAAGCAAGGACGTCTCTACGAACTTATCCATCTTCATGTTCCGGATTCCCCTCAGATCACAGCTCCTACCACTGCTACCACTGCTCCTCGTTTATCTCCTTTTCAGCTTTGGCACTGTCGTTTAGGCCATCTTTCTGCTGGTCGTTTAAAAACTTTAATTTCTAGTGGTCATTTAGGTCCTGTCAGTTCTGATGCTTTAGATTGTGTGTCCTGTCAACTTGCTAAACAACCTGCTTTGTCGTTTAATAAAAGTGACTCTGTTTCTCTTGCACCATTTGATCTCATCCATTCTGATATTTGGGGACCCTCTCCTACTCCCACTATGGGCGGAGCCCGCTACTTTGTTGTTTTTATTGATGATTTTTCCCGTTTTACATGGTTGTTCCTTATGAAAACTCGCTCTGAGCTCAAACAACTTTATTACAATTTTGCTGCAATGGTTAACACACAATTTTCTAAAACTATTAAAATTTTTCGCTCCGACAATGCCATGGAATATAAAGATTTTGACTTTCTTTCCTTCCTTCAGAGTCATGGTACTCAACCTCATCGTTCCTGTCCTGGTACGTCTCAACAAAATGGACGTGCCGAACGGAAACATCGGCATATTCTTGACACTACTCGTGCTCTTCTCCTATCTTCATCTTGTCCGGAACAGTTTTGGGGCGAGGCAGCTCTCACTGCTGCTTACACTATCAATTGTGTCCCTACACCTGTCATTCATAATCACACTCCTTATGAGCGTCTGCATGGCACCCGTCCTCCTTACACCAACCTTCGGGTCTTTGGCTCTGCCTGTTTTGTTCTTCTCCAACCTCATGAACGTACCAAACTTGAACCTCGTTCCCGCCTTTGTTGCTTCTTGGGTTATGGTATTGAACATAAAGGGTATCGTTGTTGGGATCCTCTCTCCCAACGGCTTCGTATCTCTCGTCATGTGGTCTTTTGGGAACACAAAATGTTTTCCTCTCTCTCTCTCTTCCGTTTGTCCGTTCCCTCACCCTCTCTCTTTTTTACTGATCCTTCCACCGATCTGTTTTCTGATGATCTTACTCCTCCACCCAAGCCAGCCTCTCTTGAGTTTTCTGATCCGCCTTCTCCACCGCCCCTGCCCGCTTCTCTCGAGATCGCCTTGTCTGCTGGTCTGTCCCATGCCCCTGCTCCCTCTGATGGTCCTGCTCTTACTTCCTCGGGCTCCCCCCCTCCTGATGAGTCCCTTCTTCTGGCTCCTCCTCCGTCTGCTCGACCACGCCGGGTAACCCAACCTTCTACTCGTCTTCGTGACTTTATTGTTGGTTCTACTGCTTTTTCTACTTATGAACCGACCTCCTATCGTGAGGCTCGCTCTAATCCTCTTTGGCAGCAAGCTATGACTGATGAATTGCAGGCTTTAGACAAAACTCACACTTGGGACATTGTTGATCTTCCTCCTGGCAAGACTGCCATTGGCTTGTGCACTCGATGATTGTGACTATTTGTGCTTGTTTTGGTGACCGAAGTCCTCACCGAAATGCCCTGTCTTTGAGCCTTCAAATCCCATCCATTCTGTGTCCTGTTTTGGACCAAAGTCTTCAAGCCTACAACCCTTGGTGGCTGCCGGCCATCACTGGTGGCCTGCCGACCACCGGTGCCTTTTTGTAAATATTTTCTTGACAGCTGTTCCAGCCGTTGGCACAATGAGCTTTATTACCATACACGTGTATGGACTGATTTAACTCAGCCAAATGCATGTTTTTCTATATATATGGGGTGTCCTTCCCTATTTTTGAGGGTTAGAAAATTTGGAACCAAAATATCTCTCTCTCTAGATTTCTCTCTCTCTTGCAATTTTGTGCACACTTGCCTAGTTATATCACTCTTTTGCATACACATCCTCAACCAAAATTGATCACCTTTGAGCTGAGGTCCCTTAAGGTCTTGCTGGACCTCTTGAAGGTGGGTTTGACTTGTATTTGTGCCTAAAGTTGTGTTTGGCTTCAAGAGGTATAACACTTGTCTTTTAACTTGTTTTAGTACACTTGTTTCTTTATCTTTTCCCACTATTTTTGGGCCATCTTTGAGCTGTAAAAATCTCCGTTTTAATGGGCTGAAATTGGTGTTTTAAGCCATTTAAGGTTAGGGGGTGTCATCATTATATTATTAGATTATATATATATATATATATATATATTATAAATATGATATATGTTGAAACGATCGGTTTCGGTCTAGATCGGTGCACAAGGTGCTTAAACTAATATCGAATTAAAAATCGAAAAAAATCAAATTAAAAAACTACACAGACCGATTCTTGTTAAAAAATAGACAAAATATAATCAGTTTAATTTGGTTCAATTGGTTTAGTTGATTTTTTCGATTTTTCTTACCCCTTAATGCTTATCTTGTGCAACTCCTAAGTTAGCAAATTTGTTTGCACATTTGTTGCCCTGTCTCGGTATGTGTTGCAAAGAACAGTTGCTCCTTTTCAGTAGGAATTTGGCATCTTCTATGAGAGTTTTGGGTTGTATTTGGTTGAGAGATTTAAAAAGTAATTTGAAAAGAGAAAGGAAAAATATAAACAAAATATACTTACATTTCACGTAATTTCACACATTTTTTTTTTTCTTTTCAAATCCCTTTATAAATCTCCCAACCAAATAAAATATTATATGGTAAGTTTACGCATGGGCCATCTTGGATTTGGCTGATTGCCATTGCAGAATCAGTTCAATCTCCACTTCCTTTTGTGCCCTTCTGAAAGAGGATGGTGAGGAGGTGTGCAACACTTTCATGATATGTGACTCGTATATATAAGCTACTGATATGATATGTGACTCGTATATATAAGCTACTGACATGTGAGTGATTAGAAAGTTATTATTTTAGTAAGTTATTTTAATAGATTCAAATTTTTATATTTAAAAAAATAGTTAGATTTTTTTGTAGTCCGATATAATGTTTATGAGAGAAAAAGTGAAATGATTATAGGTTTGATATAACATTTTGTCTTATTAACTATATTTATCTATCTTGTCATTTTGTAGATTTTAGACCAAAAAGTTTAAAAAAAAACCTTTGCCAAACACTCCCTATATGTTTGGTTCAAATGACAAGGTGTACATACATTATTTTTTTTAAATTTTGTTTTATCAATAAGTACAGATTTATTATAAATATAAAAAAAAATATTATATCAAACAGAATAATTACTAGAAAGCAACCATCACAAAATCCAACAAGTACTACCCAAAAAAATAAAAATAAAAAACCTAATTACATATAACTCATAATAAAGGAGAAATAAAGAAATACTACACGTGAGCAAAGATTTGGACAACAGTTGGAAAGTAATACCGTGATTGCTGTGACCTTTTGTAAATATGAAAAATTAAAAGCTATCCTATTTTCTCATTAATTGGCTTTTTGGTCCATTAAAGTACTATTATCTGTAAGCAAAAATTTTATCAAAGATTTTGGTACAAATTACAAATTTCTAAAATAAAAAAATAATAATGAATAAGTTCAATAAATTAATCAAAATAAGTCATACAGATGACCAAGACTTGGCCCAAAATGAAATTTCTATTAATTTGTGAAGTGAAAACAAGGGCACCATTCCCAAATCTTGGTCCCCAGAGACAGCTAATGATTTTTATCTTTCTGCAGAGACTGTGCCTTAGAACGAAATGATTAGTTCTTTTTAACTGCGAAATGATGAGTTGGAGATGTTTGGTGTAGCCTTTAGTTTTGAGAGAATTATATGAAGGGTGAAAGTGACATTTTAACCAGGAGTGAGTGGCAACTTGGTAAGGGTCTAGGGTTTAAGTCCTTAGGTCTTGGGTTCAACTTCCCTTTGGGCCAATCTCCTGGGTGTAACACAGTTGGTTAGGAGGTTGACCTCAAGAATGCCTTATCAGCTACTTGGTATGGGTTTAATTCTCCCCCGCTGTGCGAGCCCTGACTTAAGCGGAGTTTGCCTTGAGAGGTCGGGACAAGCTTCCAGGTTATAGTCTCTTACTCGGAACTCGGAACGGACAACAGGACACCCTGGTGATCTCCTCAAGGGACGCTGCCTTAGACCTGCGGGAGAGTGAGAGAATTTTCCTATAAAAAAAAAAAAAAAAAAAAAAAAAGTGACATTTTCATTTTTATAGTTTTTTTATTTGTATTTTATCACAGACATATTCACATCGCTCATATATTGATATTTCTTTTTCCTTTCTCCACTTGCATGTAGTTTTCAAAACATATATATATATATTTGAATTTGAGGTAGTATACTTTTTTTAGTATTTTGTGGCATGTTATTTGAAATGTGATTAATTTACAAAGTGAAATTCATTATATATATGTTAATATTTATTTAATAATTTAAAAAATAAAATTTGATATTAATGTAAAATATCACATGAGGCAGTGTCCTATCAATACTAATAATTTCAAATATGAGAGGTGTGAGCAATTTGGGTTTTCTTTATATCATGTCTATGCCTGTGAGAGAGAGTAGTATAATGAGACATAAAATTTATTTAAAATAATGTGATAATGATAGTTCATTTTAATCTAATTAAATTGTTCTAATTAGCCAATATCTAAGACATGGATTCAAATTTTAAAGAGTAAATCAATAGTTAAAAAGTTTATTCTCACTCTTTTACTAAAACACTTTAAAACTTACACTGGATTAGTGACAAACTCAGATTTCAAAATTTTTGTAGGAATATTGCCTTATTTGTCTGTTTTTGAATTTGATAATTACTAGTATAGATGTGTAACTGAAGAATTATATGTACTCAAAAATTAAACAGAAAATACTCTTACGAGGCAAAAGGAAAATAAAAATAAAAATACAATGACACCTTAATAATTAAAAATCTATTGAGTAGAAAATCACAAAAAAACAACATCATAAAATTAAGTAAAATAGTTCTTTTAAAGTATAGTAAAATAGTTCTTTTTAGGTACAATAACATTACACGCTTAACAAAAGTGAAATCTAAATACAGCCTAAGTAATTTACCCAAAAAGGGAAAAAAAATTGTACAGGGATGTATATTTGGCTTTTCAAAAACTAATAATAATAATTGTATAATAATCATTTATTTTTTATGCTTCATTTAAAATATATAAGTAATAAGTCCTATTATATTAATATTATGTTGACGTAAATTGATAAGTACAATAAAATATAAAAATTTGATAAATATAACATTATTAAAAAAAAATCTATTTATATTATATTTTGGGTCTTAAAATACCCCTATAGTATAATGGTGTTTATGTAAAAATTATATCACTTCAACCAAAATTATGAGTTTGATTAAGAAGGCACTTACTATTTGAAGGCACTTATTACGTGAGCAACACATGTACGTATTTATTTTTTGCTTTTATTATTTATATATATATATATATATATTTTTAAATTACACATATATCACACAGACATATATAGGTCTCTTTTAGAAACATAGTTTTTAGCTACTTTATTGATTTGTAGCAAAAGTCAAAATTTGGTTTTTTAATTTTTTTTTTTCATTTGGGAAGTTGGTTTTTAGTCAATGATAAAATTACAATTCTACCCGTCATAGATCAAAATGTGTTATATGGGTGAAGTTATAAATATTTTAAATTAAATGGGGATAGTTTGGTCATTTTATTGTGATTTGACATCATAAACAAATATTAATAAAAAAAACCAAAAATAACTTTTTATCAACTTTTTAAATTATTTATGTAAAAAAATCAAAAACTTAATTAAAGGGCAAATTACATATACCCCTCGAGGTTTAGCAAAATTACAGATATCCCTGAGATTTGAGAAATTACAAATACTCTCCTGAAAGTATTATTTACATAATAAATTAGGGAGCAAATTATTATGAAAATATAAATATCAGGAGATAATTTGTTATGAAAATATAAACCTCAGAAAGGTATCTGTAATTTTCAAAACCTCAATAAAATATCTATAATTTAGTTAAATTTCGAAGAAAATATACATAATTTATCCTTAATTAAAAATCAAAAAATCATTTTCTACTATCATCTCAAAATAGGTCATAATAATGAGAAAACGTGGCTATCTATAATACGCACCAAGGATCCTCTAGAGTGAAATTTTCCTAAAGTTTCCTAGAGTGCTACATTGTGTGGTTGAGATTTACTGGCAAGTCACATCAGAAAAATTAATGTGACTTGCCAGTAAATCTCAACCACACAATGTGGCACTCTAAGAAACTTTAGGGAAAAATCACTCTAGAGGATCCTTGCTCATCTATACGCGGATCACATACACAGGTAACATAATAATAATAATAAATAAATAAAGAGATAGAAATAGAATGGAAGAAAAAAACAAGTTAAGCACCACCGGCACTGCCAACATGGAGTGGCGACTCTCTCTCTCTCTCTCTCTCTCTACTCTCCTCTCAGATCTTGAATTCACACTTCATTCACCAGAAAAAAATAAATAAAAGAATTTCACTGCTTTCAAAATATTTTTTTTCGATTAAATAAATAAATAAATCATTATATTAATGGCTGCAATACTAACCACATGTCACAATCATTTCTCTTATGTTATGGTCCATTAAAATGGACAAAAAATGATAAAAATAAGATCTAATTTTATGTGTTAAGTGTTTATTAATTTAGATATATATCAATGTATATAAGAAACAAAAAAATAATTAAAGAATGAATTATGAAAATATAAATATCAGGAGATAATTTGTTATGAAAATATAAACCTCAGAAAGGTATCTATAATTTTCAAAACCTCAATAAAATATCTATAATTTAGTTAAATTTCGAAGAAGATATACATAATTTATCCTTAATTAAAAATCAAAAAATCATTTTCTACTATCATCTCAAAATAGGCCATAATAGTGAGAAAACGTGGCTATCTATACGCGGATCACATACACAGGCAACATAATAATAATAATAAAGAAAGAAAGAGATAGAAATAGAATGGAAGAAAAAAACAAGTTAAGCACCACCGGCACTGCCAACATGGAGTGGCGACTCTCTCTCTCTCTCTCTACTCTCCTCTCAGATCTTGAATTCACACTTCATTCACCAGAAAAAAATAAATAAAAGAATTTCGCTGCTTTCAAAATATTTTTTTTCGATTAAATAAATAAATAAATCATTATATTAATGGCTGCAATACTAACCGCATGTCACAATCATTTCTCTTATGTTAGGGTCCATTAAAATGGACAAAAAATGATAAAAATAAGATCTAATTTTATGTGTTAAGTGTTTATTAATTTAGATATATATCAATGTATATAAGAAACAAAAAAATAATTAAAGAATGAATGCTGCTATGAGTACTGTATGAGTACGAAATAATTCTTCTCGTATGATCCTGTTGATCAAGTTTGTACTCCTCCAAACGTTGTCGCTTTACTTCCTGAAAATACAAACGTGAGCTAGTCGGCGGGTGTGTGCCAGAAACCTTTCCGATGCCTAAGTCAGCAAATAGACAATAGACGATAGACAATAAGCTCTATGTATTTGAGAATCAAAGTTGTGATTGTGATACCTGTACAAAGGTCTGGTCATAAGCTTTAATAGATTCTGTTTGGCACAATTCTAGTGGGATTCCTACTCTCCCTATAAGAGTCCTCCTAGGAATCACACACCCTACTCACTACCAACCAAGTGAGATGGCTTGCACAATCCTAGTAGAACTCTACTCTCCTTAGCAGAGTTCTCATAGGAGTCTCATTACTGCAAGCCAAGTGAGATGGTTGAACCCTTTACCTCGATTATACAATCCTAACTGAACTGCCTTATCTCAGTCCCCTGCCATTCGGACCGTGTGATCGAAAGCCGATCTATCGAATGTCACCCTGCCGAGTTATACACAGCTCGGCCCCGCCATTAATGTTACCTCGGCTTCGTGCTCAACATGAGCGAGCCGTGATGACCATGCTACAGGTTGGTATCCTGCCGAGCTATGCCTAGCTTGGCCCATCGCCCTGCCCTCATTCCGGTCAGAAGGTAAATAGGTCCCAATCCCAACAACACATCCAACCGTCCTGGTACCTACCTCGGCCCATTGTGCGACTCAACTTCCAAATAAAACTCGTCCTAGCTCGGCCCAATTTGCTCACAAGTTACCCTCTCAAGTACCCTATCAATTATTTTAAACCTCTCATTTCTTTGGATTCTCACTTATAAATTGTAAAACTCTTAAAATTTTCTTTTATCCCCCTAAATAATACCAAAATTATCCTTATAAAAATATTTCAATCATTTAATTGTACATGTCCCACACTCTAAAAAGTCTTTCTCCCAAAACCCTAACAAAACCCACTATAGTGAAACCTCTTAAAGCTAGTGAAAATAATTTGTGATGATTAATAAGTTTTTTCTCTACTTCATTATAAGGTGTGTCAATCTGTTTGATTTTCTTTTTTTCTATTATCTCTTTTCACACACACAACACAATCTTCTTTCATGCTTCCCCAATTGATTTTCTGTCATTCATCCATGACCTCACTGTACTTGTATGCTATCTGTATCAACAAAACTAGACAGAATTTTACCCACCGGTCCACCGGTTGGTCGATTACCTAAGGCGGGTCCAATCTCCTTTATTTGCTTGTTTTTGTTTCAGTTATTTGTTTCCTACTAAATAAGAAATGCTTGGTTATCTGTTTCTGAACAAATAAATAATGTTCGAGCCTGTGTTCTCGAATTTCGATCATATATTCAGAAGTTCAGTTCCAAAAAAATAACAAACAATTTTTATTGTTTTTGTCATTTTTTTCCCCCCAAGAAACTTACCCTTATAAGACCAATCTCTTCTGAGTTAAAAATACTATTAAAGTTAGGGCTAGGCATAGGATTATTCGACTTGCGAAAATTGCATAATCTGAACCGCCCCGTATATATTTGGGCGGTTTCACAGAATCATTAGGGTTGGATGTGGGTTAAGATTTTTTTGTTCTGCGAGTTGCGGATGGTCACGTGTTTTACCTGCACCCGCAATAACCCACCTAGATCTGCATACATTTTTTATTTTATTTTAAATCTGCACTGCCAGATTTTCATATAAGTTTTATAATACTCTTTACCAATAATGAACCACCTTTTTTCATGTCATTATAATAACATTATAATATTATAATAATATCACATACTGTCTTATTTAAAATATTTATTCTTCAATTGGAATTTCTTTAATTTCTTGCAAATCTATTTATGTGATTTTTTTTATATGTTAGTTTTTATTTTAATTTGTTGTAATCCAGTTTTAACGGAGGATAGTATTGAATCTCCCGTAATCAAGAATATTTAAAAAATGAGAGAAAACAAAGTCTAAAAATAAATTTTTAAAGCAAAAACTCAATTTGCAAATTGCCTGCAACCGACCGCATATTTGCGAACCTTATTCGCACAAAAGCACAAACAACATTGCGAACAATTGTGGGTTCAAATTTTCCAAAACCACAAACATGCGGGTGGGTCTAAGATGCAAACCAAACCGTTAAAAATCAATCCTCGAGCACCCCTAATCAAAGTTATGAACCTCTTTTGAGCTTTTACTTCTTTTGTTTCATGGAGGTATGTTTGCCGAAATTTTTTTTAATTCATTGTCATTGTTGGAGAAGTTTATATAATCAAATAATTGTCATCGTTGCCACCAAAATATTGTCGTCAAAGGGTTTTCAAGGTTTTGAGGGTAGGTAGGTTTTGAATATGAGATTTGGAGAAGATGGATGAGTGGTGATGGAGGTGTGTGCTCTCATAAACCTTAACTCATGATGTAGTGAGTGTGTAGCCTAATTGTAAGATGAGGTGTTTCAAAATTATTAATGTTATTTTTAATAGTTTCATTTTAAATTATTATTATAATAAAAAAAATTTCAAAATAAAAATTTTAAAATAATTAATAAAGTGCTAAGAACAACACTCTTAAAGAATACAAAAGTTTTGACCTAATTGTTGAAATTTAATAACAACACTCTTGGCAGCACCGAGTCTCTTTTGGCCTAACTGTGTTGCCATAATTAACAAATGATGTAATTACTACACTAATTAGTAATAAAGACAACCTAAGAATTGGAGATTCAAAAAAATTGATCACACGTTTAAAATGACAATTAAGAGCTCTTTTCGGAAGTTAGTTTGAGGTTTTTTTGGCTAAAATAATTATAAAAAATAAATAAATTTTTTAGTTTAATAAGATAAAATATCACATTTAATTTATAATCATTATATTATTTCTTTTATAAAAGTTAAAAAAGTCAAAAAATTCAACATAAACGAGGCTTTTTAGCCACAAAATAAAATAGTCAAAAAAATAAAAAGTCAACCTACTTTCTAAACGAACCTAAATGTTTCGTTAAGTTGACAATCCTTTCTTTTAAAAAAAAAATATATAAATTCTAAAAATTTTATCAAATGTCTTATATGGGTGTGGGACTTACATATGACCCACATTGTGTGAGTCTCACATCCATATAAGACATTTAGTAGAAATTTTGGTATAATTTTTGAGGTCTATAGCATTAGTCAAAAAAAAAAAAAATAGTGCTACATGAACTAATTAGTGTACTAACTAGTGTATCAACACTAGTTATGACATTATTATTGACCCTGTTCATTATACAAATTATAAAGGAAAATGCTATACGCCTTAAATTTTCTACTAAATAAATGATCAAATGTCTTACATAGGTGTGGGATCCATGAATTTACGGACCCTACACCCATGTCAGACATTTGGTCATTTGTTTGGTAGAAAATTTAGAATCCTTAACATTACTCAATTATAAATATTAATTTTTGTAAAATTATATCACATTATTAATTGATACGTTAATTAATATCCTAACTGATGCATATAATATTGTTAAAAAAAAAAAAATCATTAATTTGGCATAAATGAGGCCTTTGAATCGCCAAAACAAAATCATGGACAACTTGGATCATATATGTACCAGCCTATAACAAATAAGTGCCGACCCCCAAACACATTAACCATCAGTCAACGTAGTGTGCCCATTTGCGAACCAAGATTAAAAAGCAGCGTTTTGCAGCTTGGGGTGAGAAGTTAGATGGGCTTTTTTAGCCTCAAGGGTTGTTTTGGTAATTTAGTTAAAAGTTAAATTTTAATTTATTTTGAGTCACTCTATTTCTTATTTATTTTTATTTATAAAAAGATAAAATAATCAAAAAAAATGTCAAAAATTGACTTTTAACCAACTTCTCAAAATACCCCGAAATCATTTGGAAAGGCCTAAAAAAGTTACATATGAAATTACAATTATACTCTTCATGTTGTTTAGAATTATACATGAGTGAAAATATAAATTTACTAAATTGGATGGGGTATTTTGGTCATTTGATTATGATGCGACATCATAAACAAATATTAACTGAAAAAATAAAAATAACTTTTTACTAACTTCTCAAATCACTTTCTAAAAAAGCCAAAAAACTTTGTTAAAAGCTAAAAGCCAGCTTTTAACCATGTGGATGATTTGAGAAGTTAGTTAAAAGCTGATTTTTTTTTTTTTATCTTTTAATAGGTAAAAAATGTGAGAGATGATGTGACTCAAAATGTATTAAAAATTAAAAGCTAACTTTTAACTAACTTGTCAAAAGGACCCATCTTTCCAAAACACCTCGTAAACAACCATGCCATTCTATAAAAAACAACTTGTTATTTGAAGGGGTTGTTTGAGATCTCCTAAATAAGTGCACTTTTTATTTTTTTGGACTAAAAAATTAAGGAAAAAAAATAAATATTTGGGTTAACTTTTTGACTTTTTACGAAAAAAATATGTATTAAAAAATTATATAAATTAGTGTGTAAGAAAAATTTTGACAGTGTAGGTTATACGGTGACAGCAATGTTTGTAGAGTGGTGTAATAAGAGATGGTTGCCTCCTTTTCGGGCAACCATTTGGACGGTGCTCTTTGGCCAATGAGGGCTCACCATGGGCCCCGTTTTGCTAATCGGAACCGTGCAATGTGTATAATTCGTCAATTAATATATGGTTGTAAAAAATCATGTTGATCGGATATCTATAACTATCTGATCGAATTAATTTTTTTTGTCAACTGTTAACCATAACCCCATCTATTTTTTTTTTATACAAAACTGATTTAATTATATAGTTAGCGATATCTGATCAACGTATTTTTTTATAGGCATATAGTATTGGACGAGTTCTACACATTGAACGGTTCAGATTATCAAAACGGAACTCGTGATGGTCCCCATGGGCCCAACATTGCCATCTAACTTGGTGAATATATATATATAATTTTTTTTTGGTTCCTTTCACCGTGTTTTCCCATCAATTCAGTACCTTTTACAGTGTAAAGTTGGTTTGTATTAAAATATTATGTATATTAATTTTTTAATATTTTTAATTTGTAAATAGTGATGACCTTTTTATTTTATTTTTTTTGTATAACTTTTTGACTTTTTAGATTTTTTCTAACAACCTAAATCAAGCCTAAATAATTGATTAATATTTTTATATTATCAATTCTATTATTTAAAACTTACATGAATTGACGTGAATATTGTCACTTTCATATTTTTCCAATTATGTCCTTTGTCACTCCATAATTATCATATCCGATGATTAATGAAATAATTTTTTTCTGCAGTCAAATCGTTAAAAAATTATTAATCAATTTTATTGAATTATTAAATTATTTAAAAAATTAAATATAAAATAATGTGAGTGTCTGGGAAGTAAGTTTTTTTTTGTAGATTTTTTTAGTTGTAGGATATTATTGGAGAAATTTTTTTTGTGTTTGAGAAGATAATTAAGTTTTTTTGTGATTGGATATGATGTTTATGAAGGAAAAAATGAAATGATTATGAGATCTGATGTAATATTTTGTTGGAAAAATTGGCCTAAGGTCCCTCCTTTACTTTTGATAGGAGAAGAGGTCCTTTATAATATGTTTTGATGGCTAAGATCCCTCAAATTTATTTTAGGTTATAAAGTACCTAAATTACCCTTCGTTTATAACATAAATGTCACGACCCAAACCCGGCCCTATGGGTTTAGCACCGTAACCGGCCAGTAATCCGGGATTACCGAAGGCCTGCAGAACAGTAATACAGTAAAACAGAGTATAGGGCCTGGCGGAAGCCAATACAGTAAATAAATAGTGTCCATTGAGCTGTGACAGTCTGTATGCAAAAAGGCTTTTCATATTTTTGTTTTGAATTTTTGTTTAGAGAGAGGGCAGCTTGATAGAGTTGATTTTTATTTTTGGAATTGATTTTTTATTACTTGTTTTTTAATCAATTTCAAAGAGTGTTGACAGTGTTTTGATCGCGTAGGTTTTTTAGTGGAGTTGAATTAGGCTTGTTTTTTATTTAGATTCCACGTGGATTTTGATTTTTGTTTAGAGAGAGGCCAGCTTGATATAGTTGATTTTTATTTTTTGGAATTAATTTTTCATTCTTTGTTTTTTGATCAATTTCAAATAGTGTTGGCAGTGTAGGTGATTTTGATGTTTAGAGTTCATTTTTGGAGCTCTGTTTTTTATCAACATGCTAATCAATGATAAGTTTTGTTCTATGTTTTTTCAAACCAGAGAAATTTCATTTTCTGCACTTTTGTTTGTGCAGTCCAGAGGAAATTATAAGTGCATATGGACATATTATTAGAAGTTTGTAATGGAGATAGAATATGAGAAAGTGAATGTAAGTTCATAAATTTCTCTGGACTTGCATTTGTAGTTCAGAGAAAATTGTAAGTTTGTTACTCACTTTCAGTTTGTAGTTCAGAGAAAATTATATGTTTGTAGAAGATGAATAGAAGTTTTTGTTTCTCTAAGCAAAAGTTATTTTTTGTGTTTTTTCTTTCAGTTTAGATGGACAATGCAGTGTTTTTTGTTATCTTGAAGGTGTATATAAGTTTGTAAATTTCTCTGGGTTTTTCTATGAGTGCAATATTACAGAATGACGCATAGAAAATTGTTAGCTTGTAATGAGGTGAAAATAACGGAGAATCCTATAATTTCATAACAGATATTCTGTGTGATTTTTTCTATGATTGTGTTTAATAGTTAGCAGTAAATTTCTCTGTGATTCATTAAGTTTCTGTGATTTTGTTTTTTATCATCTTGAAGGTGAATATCAGTTTGTAGATGTCTTTGGACTTTTATTTTAAGTTCAGAGAAAATTATAATTTTTAGAAATTTCTCTGGACTTTTATGTTGTTCTTGTGAAGTGTTTCTATGTTAAACAAATTATTTTTGTTGTTTTTTGTTTCAGTTTCAATGGACAGTGCAGTGTTGTTGCTGTGCAAATATGGGAATGATACTATTGTCATTAATGTTTCATGCAAATTGAATTTTGAGGAATTGGTTGGCATTTTGTGTAAAACATAGGAGAATTTGAAACCTGAGACTATGTGTATTCCATGTTCTATTATGGGCCATCCGAATTGTATGGTTCGAAATAATATTGATTTTCTGAATATGTTGAGGGTTGTTTGTGCACACGGTGTTGATATAGTTGATGTTTCAGTTAGTAGATATAGTACTTCTGATGAAGAGGATGAAGTGGGGTCTAATTGGGTAGATGTTGTAGATGGTGAGTGTGATAGGCTGGTGGATATTGAAAGGAATTCACTCTCTAAGTTTTGTTCTCACCAAGAAAAGGTGTTATTGTCGGCTAGTTGGCGGAATAATATTACGAGTGTTAGACAAAAGTTTGAGGGTGGTGTGGTTGAGTTCCGTACTTTTTTATGCAAGTATGCTATTGAAGTTGGTTTTCAGTTTACATATGTTAAAAATGACAAGCTGAGGGTTACAGCAGAATGTGCATATAAGGAATCAAAGGGATGTATGTGACATGTACATGCTTCTGTTGAAAAAACAAATGGGTTCTTCTACATAAGGACTTTGAACAATGAACATACGTATGGTGTGGCG
>NW_021025386.1:1291417-1402657 GCF_004153795.1 Camellia sinensis
GC
Organism: Camellia sinensis; assembly: GCF_004153795.1. NCBI lineage: Eukaryota > Viridiplantae > Streptophyta > Magnoliopsida > Ericales > Theaceae > Camellia > Camellia sinensis. The sequence continues at coordinate 1,291,420 of NW_021025386.1, forward strand.
ATATGAATGGACCGATGATAGAGAATCAGCCTTCCAAGAGTTGAAGACGAGGTTAGTTACGGCACCAGTTCTTGTACTCCCGTCGGGTAATGAAGAATTTCAGATCTTCAGCGATGCTTCGCATAAGGGTTTGGGTTATGTATTAAAGCGAGGGATAGAACCTAGGGGGCAGTTGTGGGGATATATTTTCTGAATACCAACACGTGGCATGGTGACGCCGACGTGTCAGCCGACGTGCCACGTGTCGTGGTAGTTAGGTCGAGATGATCTCGGAGTTGCCGAGGTTATCTCCGAAGATATCGGAATTCGAGATAAGCGAATAAGGGGCAAGAGTCCTAAGGCAAAGAGGGGACTTAACCAAGATAAGGATAAAGCTCTTAGGGAGTTTTATCTTTATCTCTTGAAGAGTCCAGAGTAAACAGTAAATTGGAGTTCATAGAAGTCATACTTCTAGTGGGACTTGGATTGAGTATATTATAAAAGAGAGGCACCCCCGTGGGTCTAAAGTATGCAATTTATACTTTGAGTATTCAGTTTAGTACTTGATTATCTTTGAGAGATATACTGACTTGATCGTCGGAGTGCCCCCGGGTGGAAGAACCACCGCCGGAGCTTTTTCTTTCTGTTTCAGGTTTCCTAAGCCATCTATTCTGCCTGTACTCTCCAGCTGATCACTAAACGGGCAGTGTGGTCAGATTTTCACCCACACAATTAGCATAATTCCAATATCTTTGATTGTCATAGCAACAGTTTGCTCCAGCCAACCTGTTTGTTACAGATTCTTCATATTTACAGGAAATAATGCTAGATTTCTTATCAAATAGAAATAATATTGACCTCAAATTTATAAATTAAAAATTAAAAAAAAATGGTGTTGACAACAGCAAGGATCCCTTATTTTTGCTCAATTAACAATTCTATGGAGGAAAAAAAATACAAAAGCACAAAGCAGATATAAGTTGCAGTCAAACTGCACCAGATGATTTGAACATTTCCCCATAATAATAAGTTGTGCCAACCATTAATGCAACAGTAGCACCCTGGACAACCACGCGAGCTCTCATCAGCTGCTGACCCAAGTGAGAATTGCCCTGTCTGAAACTAATTAACCCAGCTGTGAGCACCCCCGCATTGATAAATGCACCTGAAATAGCCAAGGCCATAATGCATATTCAGCAAATGACTTTCATTTAACCATATCTTTAGTAATGAAATCTCGGATCTAACATTCTAACTTGAGAATAAATTGTTCTTAATTTCAAGTCCTACCACTGCGACAATCTGATCACACATTTTGATTACATCGTCAATAAGGGTTAAAATTTTGACTACAAGCCTCGTTTGGCAATATCACTTTTTAGCCTAAAAATCAAAAAATCACTAAAAATTAAAAAACCAACAACCTATATCAAAAAATTAAAGATTTCCTTTTCTCTCTACTTTTTACACATCTTTTCGTAAAAAATTAAAAAGTCATCCCAAACATACTAATTTTTTTTACATCATATTTTAGCCAAAACACTAAAAAGTTACCAAAAAAATCTGTTTCCAAACGAGGAATATGAATACTACGATCACACAACATTCTTGATGCGCTCCTCCATCTCACCCCGCCCTAGTTTTTTGGGTCACACCTTCATCTCTCCATATTTATGAATAATTCACCCAAAATATCAAAGATATTCACTATTAGGTATCTCATGCCTATCAAATTTTACTCTATATTCATCTATATTTCTAGTTATGATAAAATTGAACTCCACATTTTGTCATAGTTCTAGGTGACCTAAACCTTTTGGATTCTAAAGTATGTCTACACAATTTAGCTTAAAGTTAACCCTCTTGTTTCGTCAACTAAAAATATAATCTACAAATAACATACATCAGGGTATATCCATTTGAATGTTCCTAGTAAGTTCGTTCATTAATAAGTAATATAAAAAGCAAAAGATTTAGCCTATGTTTGGGAAGTTAGGTTTGAAGATTTTTTTAGCTAAAATAGTCATAAAAAATAAAATAGACTTTTTAGTCTAATAAGACAAAATATCATATCGAACCCATAACTATTATATCATTTCTCTCAAAAAAAATCAAAAAAGTCAAAAACCCTTCCCAAATCAGGCTTTTTAGCCCCAGGTTAAAATAGCCCAAAAAACTAAAAAGTCAAAAAGTCAACCCACTTCCCAAACAAACCCTTAGTGTTAATCTTGATGTAAGTTTGTTGTTATAAACTTATAATTTACAAATGAATAAATAGTGAAAAATAAATGAGATATAGAAAGCAATTAAAAAGAGTAACATAAACAAGCTGGAAACGTTCTTCTCCTCTATTGCAACTTTGCAAGATACTCCAAATATTTATCTAGGTTTGTTCCACACATATTCCATATTCATATACATAGTAGACTTGGATTCAATTAGCTAAAACTTAGTTTAAAAAAAAAGAAAAAATTATTCTATCCAGTGTCAGCATAAACTCTGGTAAGACCAGGGAACCAACAATACAAATAGAACAACTCCAGATGGATTAAGGTACACACATAATCATACACTAAGGCTGTGTTTGGTTCAAGGATTGGGGAGAGATTTGAAAAGAAAAAGAGAAAAAGCAAGTGAAATGTGAATAAAATATATACCTATATTTCACCTACTTTCACACACATTTTCCCTTTCCTTTTTCAAATCCCTTCCCAAATCCATAAACCAAACATAGCCTAATGCTGTGTTTTTTGATTCACTAAAATGAAAGTATAATGGAACTTAAAATGGAGAATGAAGATTTCATTAGCAATGTAGTTTTCATCATTTTTTTAATGAAGTAAACGTGACAATGGACATCCTAATTGAATGATCATTCCAATGAACCAAACACCACCTAAAAACACACGCATTCTACGCATTCCCCGAGTGAGATTAACTTAAGCATCGGAATACCAGACTAAGGTTAATATTTTGCAAGGTTCATAAGCGCTTGGGTTTTACTCATCAAGTCATCCTAGTTCTTGACCCATCTTGTATGGATTTTCCCTACACAATATCCTCACAGCCAAAATGTCCCAACACATTCATGGTTGGGTTGGGGACACATCACTTGTATAATAAAGCCATACCCTTGAGACAATTAATCATTTCCCACCACCATTAAGCTAGTCATGAACAATCTAATATTTTTCCATATAGAGAATTGCTAAAAACCCACATTTAATCCCTAAATTCACCCACACAATGATGTGGAAAATCTAATATATATACAAGGGAGAAATGCTAGAAGCCGGAGTTCAATATTTGAGCATTGATTCTTATCCAATACAATCCAGTCCAGCCACATAACTGAACATAATTGTATTACACAAACACCAATTGTTTTCCCCCCAAATTCTGAGAAACAATTGATTGCTCTTCATTTCCCAGGACTCCAAACTAATAATGGGTTTTCAAAATTATTAACAAAAGTCGAATTGATTTGCATGAAATTCAACTAATATAAAGACAAATTTACCAAATAGATCAAAACAATAAACAAATACAGATTCAGATAAATAGATACAGGAGGAAAGATGAGGATGATACCAATGGGAACAAAAGGGTTCTTGAGGCGCTTCTTCCCCTCAAACAATCCTTCGATATCTGAATTGGTCGTTCCAATCTTCTTCATTTGATCGAAAGAGTATTATCAGTATTCAATCTCACGCACCATAAAAGTATAGCACGCCTGTGATCGATGCTTTGTTGTGGCCCTAATGCTGGCGCCCGATTATTCGGCTAATTCTATTTACACATCCTTATTTATCTTAATATACACTATTTAATTAGTTTACACCATATATAAAAATTAGGAAAAATTATTTATAAGTCCTATTAGGGAGACTTATACTATGTTAAGTCCTAAGAAATTTCTTATTAAGTTTGAAGTCCTATTTAAATTAGAAAGTATTCCATTAAGTCTCATCTATTGTGTTTTAATTCAATTAGTTTACTATTATACCCTTGATACAGGTTGCAATGTGTTAACCGTTTTCTTTCCATATTGTTTGGTGCCATGATATGCGCCATGATCGCGGAGTCTGTTAGGTTTTCAATTGGTGAGTGTTGCTCTGGTTTGGTTGTTTCATCTTGCCGCTTTCGAGTCAGATTGTTTGAGGGAAGGAAATCAAGTTGTCTACTTATTCAATTGGTGAGTGTTGATCTGGTTTTTTTCCGAATGTTTTGTTTTCAATCTCCTCATATATTGTAAAAATTTCGCAATCTGTCATAGCAATCCATTGGTAGACTTTGTTATGGTAATCTTGCATCAACTTCCGTGGTAATGATATTGTGTTATAATGTTCACATACATGTCACATTTCGTTTCGTAATAGTATTTTACAATAGCTTAATTAGATTAGAAATTGAGAATGTGAGAATGTTGCTGCGTTCTGCGAAATGGTGCAGCCTTACATTGGCGTAATTTTGAAGATTCGAAGGTTGTTATGTGGTGATGGCCTGTGTTACATTCGTATGTATTTAGTTTGTGTTTTGCAATTGTGCTAGTTTTTCAAAACATATATGTCACGTTACGAATCGCAAAATTATTGGGCTTCATTTTTTTCTTTCTCAATGTCATATTTGCTTGTCTGTGGATACTATTGGAATGTATGTGAATGTAGCTCACATACACATGGAGAAGTACTTGGTTTTTGTATTGTGTTGTCTGATTCTTGTATTTATTGTGGAAATATGTGTCACATTTCGTTTCGCAAAGTCTTTGGTTTCTATTTTTTACAATTGAATGTGACAATTGTATCGGTTGATAGAATTTGTTGGAATGTATATTAATGTTAATCTAGCTTCTCTTTGTATGTTATTTAATTTGGGTTGTCATTGTGCAGATATAAAATTGAATGTGATTGAATGTGGTTTGGACGACGTTGTGATTGTTTTGTGATTGTTTTTTGTAGGATGTATGCCATGGTTAATGTTTCATTCATTTTGTTGTGCAGGATATGGACATCATGCTTTATTGCACCTTCAGTTAATCCATGGTTACTGTCAGGGGTGTTAATGGATTGACATTAAAATGTTTGATACAAAATTTATGTGGTAGGTGGGTGGATGTGACACCATCATCGATTTCAATATCTTACAAATTACCATGTCACGAAAATCAAGTGATGTTGTGTAATGACGTAGACATGGAAAACATGTTTTCCATTGCAAAGTCCATTGGCGTTACCCATATCAACGTTGTGATTGACTCGCAAAATGAGGTGGATGATTTGAATTGAGGTACTCAATTCAGTGGGACTATGTCTACAAATCATCTGGATCCTGACAGTGAACCATTTACAGGTTCCCAACCTAGTGTAGATTTGTTGGCCAATTATTGTCACCATAGTGAGAAAATGTTGATGACAGTTGATTAGTCACATGGCATTAGTCATGTCAGCCAATGTTTCGAAGGGGGTGTTGCTGCTTTCCATTTGGTTTTGTCCAAATATGCTATTGAGTGTGGTTTTGACTTCAAATTTGTTAAAAATGACGCAGTTCGGGTTACGGCAATGTGCACATTGCGGGAGCAAAAAGGGTGTTCATGGTTGGTACATGGAAGGGTTCAAACATGCAATGGTTATTTTTACTTGAAGAGGTTGAACAACTTGCATAGTTGTGGTGCTGTTATTCGCACTGGGAAGAATAACAGGCTTAATAGCGATCCCGGATTTACCCTCGTTGTACAGTGATCCGGACATGTGTCCGTGGATGTTGGTAGTTGATTATTATCTTGTTTACATCCTTTTTACTTCGTATTTGAGTTGTAGGATGTGTTGGGCAGGTTTGTTACAGGCTGGTTGAGTTTAGAAACCAAAACTAGCTGCCTAGATTTTGACCTGTCCGGTCGAACGGGGGTTCTGGAGCTCGAGCGGGAATTGCACCCATCTAGTATTTCCTGTGCAGGATTGGACGCTCCAGCGTGGAGTTGGCCGCTCGAGCGGGGTTGTGTGAGTGCCGCTCGAGCGGGGAGTTGGAAGCTCGAGCGGAGACCTGGTTCTGTAAAAGTTCTGGGAGTGTGTATCCTCCGCTCGAGCGGGATTGTTGACGCTCGAGCGGGAGTCTGTGAGTGACGCTCGAGCGGGGTGTTTGACGCTCGAGCGGGTCTAATAGGACTTCTAAAAATCCGTAGACCCAATCAATATCTTAGGAATTAAATCTCATACCCATATAATCACATAAGCGTGTTATCACATAGCATTACAAACATACAAACATCTCTATCAAACGAGATAAACCCATTGTGGTAAAAACCACTTCCCACATACCTTTAGTATTCAAACCTGGTACACTCTGATACCAAGTTGTAACGTCCCAAAATAATGCCATAAACCATCTACAACGATAAGTAAATAATAATATACATCAAAGTATAATATCTTTCTATTACATAAGATTTGGTTGTACAAAAGGGTGACACATGCGAATATACATTCATAAGTCATAACCTTGAATCTATAGCATGTGTCAACAACAAAGAAATGAAATAGAAGTTAAATAGATAATTGAAATTACTTGAAGGCTACAACTTTCCTAGACAGTACTTGATTACATCACAACGGATTTAAATTCAATACAAAATAAGCCCTAGGCTTAATAATAAGAAGTAAACAAAATGAAGCTCTTGCTTCAATCCTCCCAAGCTACTACCTTGGCGAAGGCATCTCACCAATACCTAAAAATATTTTTCCTATATAGGGTGAGCCAAAACCCAGTAGAAATAATCCAACACAATATATTAATCTTAATAAAGATATAAGGGTAAAATGTATATGCAATGCTCATGACAAAACAATTTATATCTTTCCCAAAAGCCACATAATGCTGGGTCTATGTCATAGTTCTCCAAATCATTTCCTTTAAAATAGAAAATAGGGGGAAACTCAACTTCGTATAGCCTTTCACGGATATTTCGTCCGCGGGAAACCGTCAAACGGGACCCATGTAAACGTAGGCTATGCAAGCCCTACTATTACCATTTTACGGATATTTCGTCCGCAGAAATTGGCACCTATGTATGTGCGCGTTTTTCAGGACTTTTACCCTGGACACATAGGCCAACTTAATTTGGTGATGCACACCTCATTCCTACATTCACCCATTTTTCTCAAAATCACATACATGTATAATTTTTGCTCACCCTAGACACATAGGCCAACTTAATATTTTGCTCACTACGAAATATACACATTTTCATTCACTACAAGAATATATAATTTTTTTTAGTCATTGTTGGCCATCTATCAATTGCTAATCTTTTAGTCATTGTTCATGGTTGGTTTAGTGTATTTCTACTGGGCTGTGGCTCACCCTATATGGGAATATCATTTTCAGGTACAGGTAGCATGCCACCTCCAAGGTCATAACTTGGGAGGCTAGAGGCGAACAGATTGTTGTTGTTTTAGTTCTTTTTGACGTATTACATGTATATTCAAGCCGAGGGCTTAATGTGTAGATGAGTTAGCACTCTTTTGTTGTAACCAAGTGTTAACTTGGAAAGCTGTAAGCCTGTAGGGCATTTTGCTTTTGTTGTTAACATGTAATATTTCTGTAATGAAACTCTGATGAATAGAAGAATGTGGTATTTCGTATGTCAATGAATGTTTTATTTGATGGGTTTAATGTCATTATTTTGAGGGCGTTACAGTGAGTCCCACACAAGTGGTGCCCAAGAAATCGAGCATCACCGTTGTTGAGAATGAGGGAGAAGAGTTAGTCCCCACACGAACCACTACTGGGTGGCGAGGCTGCATTGATTATAGGAGACTAAATTCCTCGACTAGGAAGGATCATTTTCCTTTACCCAGGGGTTTGATGGACCCATTTTATTATGATTGATAGATTGATTCCTTATTCTGTTTTCTTTCCCTTCTATGTTATTTTGTTTTTCTTTGTTCTTGTCATGCTTTATTTGCGTCTAGGAGACTTTAAATTCTCTAAAGGTGTAATTCCTTTGGTGTTAGCCATGCCTGAACGGCATCTGACGGTCTGGTATAGCCACCTAACCGTGTTTGTAGTCAGTTCTTAGGAGACCAACTGAGACGGTGGAAACTAGAGTTCGAATGGCAAAGCCTAGAACACAAAGGTTTGGGATTTCTGAGACTAGAGTCTGGTTTAAATACCCAGGGGTGTGGAGATTGCTTCAAAACTACCTCGGCTTGAACTCTGTATGGCAGCCCCATAGGTTGAGGTAGTTTTATGCGCCTCGATTCTGGATACCGAATCAACCTAGTCTGTCACCCTGTTGGAGAATAGGGAAAGTTACAAATACAATTAGGGAGAAAAGTAGTACCCGTGGTTTTCGTGTGAAGATTATACCTTTAGTGGGCATTCCGTTATTTTCTTATGTACTATATTTATTTCGGATGTCAATTGAAGGTAGAAATGCTTAGTTTTGATTTTAAAAAAAAAAGTGTTATGCTTATTCAATTAAAAAAAAAAAAAAAAAAAAGTCTGTGTTGTACTTGTCAAAAAAAAAAAAATATTGTTATACATGTTCATTTGTAAACAAATACAAATATAAGATTAAAAAAATAAAAAAAAAAACAATTTCCCGCATGTGCGGCACTGTGCACGCACATGCGGCACCACATTTTTAATTTGTTGAAGTAAATAAATACATAAATAAATTTTAAAAATAAATAAATAAATATACAATTATTTTATTTATAATTTTTTTATATAAAAAAAAATTCGACTTTTATTTATTTTTATTTTCTATTTTCTATTTTCGAAAAAAAAAAACTCAGAAAGCATGGTGCTAACAATAATCTTAATTTTGTTTTTTTTATTTGCTATATTTGTTTAGTTTAAATTGCTTTGTAGTAATTCTGGTTAGTTTAATTAGTTAGTAGATTTTGGTTTTTATTTTTATTTTTATTATACTTGTGTAGTTAGTGATGTTATTTTTATTTTTCTTCTGTACTGTAATTATTCATTTAATTAATAAGTAGTTTCGTTTTTATTTTCTTTTATTTTTTTTAATTTTCTTCTCTTTTATTTTTTTAAAAAATAATAATAAAAAAATAAAATAAAATAAATAAGAAAGAAAAAGAGAATCGGTTCATTTAGGCTATTTTATTCTATACTTTAGTCTCTTTTGTAGTTTAGTTATTTTATAGTTTAGTTTAGTTTATAATTTAGTTAATTTAATTTAAGGTCATTTTTATTCATTTATTTAATTATTTTCATTTTTATTTTTTTAAAAAAAAAAAACAAAACAAAACAAAAACAAAGGAATTATATGTGGGACATTAGTGGGCCAACTTGTGCTTTCATATTTTATTTTATTCTCATGATTGGTTCTACGGTTTTGTGTCTATTTGCTTTTGGTGTGTGCCGGCTATGAGTCGAACGTGTATCTGCTCGGGCCTCCAAAAAGGCCAGAGGTTCTAGCATTTCCCACCACCATCACCACCGGCTTCCCCGTAGTACCCACCTGTACACTGCTTTATCTCTTTTATTTTTGTTTTTGTTTTTCTTTTTATTTTTCTTTTTCTTTTTCTTTTTAGTTCTTTCTTTTCTTCCAAAAATAAAAAATAAAAAATGTGTGACGTGTGTATATGTTACTCTCTGTCTATCTGGATGTGTACCTACAATTCTGGTAATTTTCTCTCATTTCTCTTTACTTTTCCATTGAGGACAATGTCATATTCAAGTTGGGGGATGAGGGTTATATTTTCTTTTGTGCATTCCTATTTGGCTCATAATTCATGCTTATACCTGTTTTCACTTGATTGCATTACTTTACCTGATGTGACTTTTTGCTAGTACAGTGATGATATTTGCATATGTTAATTAGAGAGCATAGTAGACTGGTATGAAAATGGTTTATTAGGTAGATACTTGCATGCCATGTTTGCATGAGGAAAGTTGTCTATGTTTGTAGTATTAGTACACTTGTCATGAGTATGCCTTAATTCACATGAACACGCTATCATAGCAATGATCTTTTTATTATAATCCCTGGTGTACATCATTGATAATAGTTAGAGTTGCAGAAAAGAATAAATGAGGAGCCAAGATTCTTATAAAAAAAAACAAAAAAAAAACACTTGACTGGTTTGGGTTCGTAGCCTTTTTAACTCGAGTTATTAAGCCCGTAGGGGTATCTTTACACCTAATGCCCTAAAACCGTCTGGTTTGGGAGTCATTGGCCCAAAACTTGTTACATGGGTTATTTAGAAAGCTTAAGGGACTTGGACATTGTACAGTTAAGAAAATTAAGAAGAATGACTTGTTCAGATTCGCAGCCTTTTCAACTCGAGTTATTAAGTCCGTAGGGGTGTCTTTACACCTAATGCCCTAAAACCGTCTGGTTTGGGAGTCATTGGCCCAATGCTCGTTACATGGGTTGATTAGAAAGCTTAATGGATCAAAGCATTGCACAATCATTTAAAAAAAAAAAAACTTTGAGAATCTTGGCTGCAACAGGTTAGTTTTTCTGTATATGTTGGGTGTTATTATGAGTTACACTGGGCTATTATAGTGGATAGTTAACTAATATGGAGATTGCACTTTACACTGAGAGTACTCATGACTTGTCTACTAGTATGCACAAGTATAGGGAACTTTACTTTTGTATTAACTGAATTGTGGTTTTGACTCAATAGGTTCCTTCATGCTTGTCCACTGTGCCTTTAATGACTCATGATGTCCAAATATCACACTGTAGTGGCACATAAGTTGATTGTTAGGTGGAGTAGTGTGGTCATTTGTTGTTGAGTATATATGAATATGTTAATGTTTGTGGGTATCATTTCTGGAAACCCTCACGAGACTTTACTCGTCCACTTGGGGTAACCTTGTGGTTTAAAGGCTTGTTGCATATGCTAAATGTAACCGTTTTCCCACGAAAGAGGAAATAGATAGATTTTGTTTTATTTTATTTTATTTTATTTTACTTGCTTGAGGACTAGCAAGTAGTAAGTTGGGGGATGTGATTAAGGCCGAAATGTACATCATTGAGGCCGTTAATTAGAATCTCTTAACTTCACTTGCTGGTCAAACTGTATATTTTATGTGTGTTGAGTGTCAATCAGGTTGTACATCGTCGGAGCATAAAATGAGCAAAAAGACAGAATTTGGGCAGCGTTGACTTTCTCGCACGTGCGTTGACTTTTTCCGCACGTGCGTTGACTTTCCCGCACGTGCGTTGACTTTTTCTAGGAAAAGTCAAACCGATGTTTTGAACCTGTTTGGACGAGATTGGAAGTATAAAAGGGCAAGTAAAAGGTTGGGTTAGGGTTTGGAAGTTGTTTTGACCTAAAGGGAGAGGCTAAGGTTTGGAAAAGAAGAGAAACAAAAGTTCCAAGATGTCTCCCATGGTGGTTCCTTCTCCTTCTACCTCATTCCACTCCTCCATGAGTGGCTAGTCTTCTTTTCTAGGGTTTTGAAGAAACCCTAGCCATGTAATAGGTTTTTCTTTTTTTGATTTTATATTAGGTAAAGATTTGAACCATTGTATGGTGTTTTAGAAATTCTTTATATATAATTTTTATTATCTTTTCAAATATTTGACTTTCTGTGATTGTTGAATATTATCCATACATGAGTTTTCTATTCCTTCACATTCAAGGTATGGGACGAACCATGCTACGAGGAATGAGTTATATCACTACCCTAGTTTAGAGTGAACGATTCGTATTGCTTGAGATGGTTCATGCTCGTATATTGAATGTGATGATCTTCTTGTTAAATGCTTTGAGCTTGTAGTTGCGAAGCATTAATCCGTTCAAACCATAGCATAATTAATTTCAATTGGAAACACTAATTATGTGGTTAGTGGTGAATTCTCTACCCTAGGATTTTTCCCTAATTCAGTAAACCCAATTTCATTTATTATTGATAATTTAATTCTTTAGTTTAATTTATTCGTTATTAAATTAGGTTATAAACAACCAACCTTTTTATCAAAATTAATTTAGGAATTTGACGATTAAATTAGTTTAATTTCACAATAGTCCATGTGGATCGATACGTGGACTTGCCATTATTCTGATAGAATTTGGTATAATTTAGTATTTAATTTTAGTGTGTTCAACGACCCATCACTTACTACTTTTTATATAATAATAAAATTATCAGAATAATTAATTGAAAATAAGTATATTTATAAGATCATTACAAATTATTACTAATTAATTTAAAATGATAAGATGTAATTTTCAAAATTACAGGATCATATTTGTAATTTACCTTTTTTTTTGTATTATTTATCTATCAATATTCTAAAAAAATGTTGGAATAAAATAAATATTTTAAGATTTATTAATCTATTAAAAAACATAAAAAATTTATAAATATTTAAATGGAGAATTCTATTTTACATACACCATATCATATTAGTTACGCTAGTTTTTTCTTTAGTTATGACCAAATTTATTAAATTATGATATTATTTTGAAATTTTAATTATGATTTTTTTGCATTTAATTATAATTTTTTTTAATTATGACTCAGAAAATATAAAATTATACAATTTTCTTGTATAATTATAATGTACCTATACTATACATAAGCCCTGTTTGGTAGAGCTGTGGGAAAGTGCTTATAGCTTATGCCTAAACAGCTTATAGCTTATAACTTTCAGCTTAAGTTGATTTCCAGCTTATTCTTAAAGCATCTCCTGCCCCACTCAAAGATCATCACATAAAACTAGAACCTAATTTACCCAAATATGATTAAACATATCATTTGAGAACCTTTACAAAGTCTTAAAATGACCCCTCTAAAAACAAGAAAAATTAATTACACTCACCTCCCATAAAATTATATAAAAATACAATTAAGTTGATAAATGTGAGATAATTATATTAATATTTTTTAATATAATTAAAATCATCAAAACTAATATAAATAATGAGCAAGTATGTATATAAATAAAGATAAATATATATTTTAATAAAAAAGACATATTAACCTTATTATTATTTTTTCATCAGCAAAACTCACGAATTATTAACAAAAGTGATCCAAATATTATATAAATAATAAACTCTCTACTACTCGAAATTAACAGATCAATAAAAAAAAATTAAAACTAATTAAAATGCTTATTTGTAAAATAAGACCTTGTTTGGGGTATTTTAAAAAAGTCAAAAAATTAAAAAGTCACTATCCTATTTAAGTTACATCATCTTATAAAGAGGCAATCTTCAATTTCCCGCCCAAAACCCTGATATATTTCTCTCACCCTCTCCCTTGATCGTCATTTTCTCTCTCTTCATATTTTACAGTGGAAAGTGGAGGTTGATATACCTACCGGCAAGGTGACCAAAAGGTGAACTTTCTCTTTTTCATTTTTTGATTTTCCGATTAGTCTTTTAGCCTCTTGCCCTCGTTCTTGAAAAACAAGAGAAAAAAAAAGAAGCAAATGATCGATTGCTTTAAAAAAAAAAAAAATTAAAAAATACCCATTTAAAGATTTCAATCGTACTAGGGTTTTACCCACTAAAGATTTCGATCATATATGATTAGGGTTTTCCCTGTTAAAGATTTTGATCATATATGATTAGGGTTTTTTCCGTGTTAAAGATTTCAATAATATGATTCGGGTTTTATGTGTTAAAGATTTTACCAGGTGAATCAAAGTGGAACAGTTCAATGGAGGATGAGAAGGATGCTTTTTATGTTGTCAAGAAGGGGGACATTGTTGGTGTCTACAAAAGTTTGAATGATTGCCAAGCTCTACTTGGATCCTCTGTAAATATGCCCATTACCTTGTTAGCTTTTCTAGAATATCACTACGTCTTCAGTGACTTATCTTGCTGAATTGCTTAATTGACAGTTATTTATCCATTAAAACCCATCATCTAACTTTTACTTCATTGCTTAATTGGCTGTTGTTTATCCATCAAAACCATCATCTTGACTTGCATGTTCTTTTATTTACCTTTTTTTTTTGGTTTGAAATCAATTGTATTATTGTATGGATTGTCAAAGACAGTTTGCAATCACCGGGAACTAGTGTATTATTGTATGGATTGTCAAAGACAGTTCGCAATCATCCGGAACTAGTGATTCAACCCCCACCCGCTGTACCTTTTTCCAGAGGTTTTACAAACTAAAGACTCAAGAATAAGGATAGCTTTTAACGTCCTTTAATTAGTAGCCGCTATTTCTATTGGCTTGTGTCTCTAAATAGCATGGCATTTCTTAATTTTTCAAAATTTATATGATTGATGTCGATTGCTGTTCTCTTCATTATTGTCTCATTGTGGATTATTTGTTCTTATCTTTGTAGGTGTGTGATCCTTCTGTAAGTGTGTTTAAAGGTTATTGTTTGCCAAAGGAGGCTGAGAATTACCTCGGCTCTCATGGTCTTAAGAATGCTGTTTATTCTATTGGGGCTACTAATGTGCAAGATGTTCTTTTCGGTCAACTTGCTGTCTGCCCCTTTCAGGTTAAATACTTAAGCATCTTATTCATTTATTACTATTAGTTATGCATTAACTTTATTTTCCACTAAGAATATGCCATCTGTTGTGTTATCTCAATGCAATTTCTTGGAAACTTGGATAGTAAAGGTTTTGGGAGAACCTGTGCATGGGCAGGGTGGTGGTGGGGGTCGGGGGAAGGAGAACACTTTTTCAGCAACGATAGGATTGTATATTTAGACAAAGATATCAAGGAAGGAGAACACTTTTTCAGCAACGATAGGATTGTATATTTAGACAAAGATATCAAGGAAGGAGAACACTTTTTCAGCAACGATAGGATTGTATATTTAGAGAAAGCTTATCCTTGAGACTTATGAACTTTTTTATTGCTATCAACTTGAGATAGTTTCGTGTATTACTGCCGTTTCCTCTGCATCTGTGACCTATTTTGTAAAGAGCCTCAGGTGTATTTTATTCTTGATACTTTATTGATAATGGATAACTCTATACTTTTTTCATGTTTGAAAGCTACATCTTTTGTCTGGCACTGTGGTATTATAGCTCATGGAACTATGGAAGTGTTGGCTTTTTTCATCTACACAGTGGTGGTGAAGGTTGTCATCTGGAAGTATTATAAATCATATAATTGAGGATATTGATTTGTTTCAGCAACCAGCTTCTTCTAAAGGAAAAGCATTGGACAACATTTCTCCCGTAAAGAGATTGCAGGTAGTCCTTGACTCTGAATATATTTTAATTAAGAACACATTGCTTGTTCTTAGTCAGAAGATTTTTTTTTTTTTGTTGAGATTTTAATTTGTAAGAAACATGTAAGACCACAAAATATAGTTTTTTTGTGGGGAAAGTACAAACCGCTGCCTCACTTCGTCAAATTGTGAGAAACTGACTCAAAAAATTTATTTGGTAAAAAAGCTTCGTTATTAGCCAACCCCATTTGGTAAGCTTCCTTATCTAAGAATAGGACAATAAGTGCTGATATTTGCGAGGTTCTTCATGTACTTACCATGGATTGTCTGCATGCTTCTAGACAAATGGAAAGTTCCCTTGTGGCCCATGATCCATCACAAGTACTAGATTCTGCGTGCACATCTAGAGAGTGTAATACACAAGATTGGTTAAGTTTACTTTAGGGAACTCTTATTTGAGCAATGTCTCTAATTGCATGTGAAGATGGACAAGGCTTGTGACACTTGAAATTATCACTTTTATGACTTGCAATTTGTTGTTTTGCATTACACATTTGAAAGACTTTAGAATTTATTAGATACTCGATCTGGAGGAGGTTTAAGTATTCAACTGATTATTATTATTTTCTTTCCAATTTGGGTTATTTGTTCTGCAGCATGGGGTAGTTGGATCATCTTCTATTCCAGCAATTCCTCAGAGTAAACAAGCCAAATTGCAAAATTTCATTGAAGCTCCAGCTTTATGTGTATGTTTCCTTCATTAGATATTTATTTTCAAGATTTTATTCTAGCAGAGTTTTTGGCACCAGTGGCTTCAAATTAGATGACATGCTTGACTTCTACATTTAAAAAAAGTGATAAACCTGTTTGTTCAAGCACTCCAACTTGTACTTCATTCATAATAGATTTGGCTTAGAATCCAATGAATCAAAGCGAGACATTGTTGAATGTTGATTTTCTTGCTCTATTTATAAATATATATCAAAGGGGCAACCAAATGTGTTAATGCGACCCAAGCCCTCTAATCACAATTTGAAATTTTTTCCCGTAATGATCCATGGCAAGTGACTATTTTAGCCAAAAAGCCAAAAAAATTTCAACTCATACAAAGAGTCAAAGCTTCCTTTTCATTCACTCTACAAAGTCAACGATTCTTTCCAAATCACAATGCATTTTTTTGCACGTTTTTCTGTAGAAAGCCAAGAAGTCCTTTCCAAACATATTGATTTTTTTCACCTCATATTTTGGGGGTTGTTTGGGATGTTCTAAATAAGTGCACTTTTTGACTTTTTATGAAATATGGGTTGGGTTTGAAGTGATATGGTAGAAAGGTGATGTGACTTAAATAAGATGACGTGACTTAAATAGGATAGTGACTTTTTGACTTTTTGGCTTTTTTAGTATATGCCTATATGCCAAACGAGGCCTTAGTCAAAAAGCACTTCCCAAACAGACCCTCAATTAGTTTAAACAAGTCACCCACAAACCCACTCCCTCTCCAATATTTACCTAACTCCCGCAGAATCCTTTCAGTTACAACTTCTTTCTTGCGGTTGTAGATCAATTTCACTTTGATTTATTGTTGACCCAGATAGGGTTTAAAATGCCTGATAGGGTTTCACATTTCATCTATATGTCTCACATGATATGCCTCATCGTGGTGTAATCAGAGATGTATGTAATTGTAATTTAATAATGGTTTTTCAAGACATGGTCACTTCCATTTTTTTGAAAGATATAGCCTGATTAGTTGCCTTTAAATTGTTGAAGTTAACATTTCTTTGTCTCGTGTGTATTTGTAGGGCCATATTCCATCAGTTTGGCTTGCCAATGAATATCCTCATTCTAGCAATGCCCATGCTACTAAAGTTGACCATGTCAAGCAAGCAAGTTGTTTATTCTTTTTTAATTACCTTCTACTTACAAGTAATGGGTAAAATTCAAACTCAATCAACCAAACAAAGCTATGAATGCAGATCAGCTATGCAAATCCTTCTTTGCCTATTAAGCAGTCTCTTGAATTCAATCCTATCAATAGGATGTGGTGCCTTTATGTAGTGAGACCTGTTATATTTGTCTCTAAGATTTTTTTCTATTATTTTTTTGAAGATAACTATCAACCAAGCAACTTTTCATTCAGAGGATGAACTTCAAAAAACTAAATAGATGAAGAAAATAAAATTCGGTTAGGCCCCACTTTAAAAATGCCTCCCTTTGGACACATTTTGTAATAATTCAAAATGAATGCATTATGAGCTTCCAACTCTTGTAGACATGAGTCAATACGTGTCTCACCTTCGGAGATAATTGACATGATTACACCTTTTGGATATCAACTGCAATGCATTGCTGTAAATTCCTTCCTCACAAACTATCAGATAACCCAAGTAATTGTTCCTGATTTCTGAGTAAGTAATATTAAAATGTCTTCTAATTTGCAGTTTTCTTTCACCGTATTCACATTTTATGGTTTCATCTCCTTTTTCATATGCGCAGCTCTCCTGTACTATTGAGTTTGATGGTGCTTCGAAAGGGAATCCTGGACTAGCTGGGGCAGGTGCTATGCTGCGTGCTGACGATGGAAGTATGGTATGCAGCCACTTGCTTGCATGTTGTACATCTAGTTAACTGTATTTTGTGAAAATTTGTTCTCTAACCTTGAGTTTCAATAGGTTTGTCGATTGCGGGAAGGTGTTGGCATTGCAACTAATAACGTAGCTGAATATCGAGCAGTTATTTTAGGCCTGAGATATGCTCTTAAGAAAGGATTTAAACACGTTCGTGTCCAAGGAGACTCTAAACTCGTCTGTATGCAGGTTTGTTTTTCCCTTGTTATTTGACGGGCATTTCCCTCTCTCTCTCTCAAAATCTAAATGTTCTTGTGAATTTCCACTAGACTTTGCTTCGTTCTTCTTTACTGTGATTATGTACTCTGCGAGCACTTTGACTATGGAAGAGAAAGAAAAAAGAAGAGAAGAAGAGGAGAGTGAAAGAGAGAAGATTGTTCTAGTGTGGCGGTGGAGTTGGCCTGAAATGGGGAAGGGGAAGGTGAAGGGTTGTTGAGGAAAAGAGACTCAAATAAATTTCTGATTTTGTCTATTTATCTGCTGTATACTGGGGTCATCCAAATACTGGATTGGGTTATTCATGTGATATCCTGATCATTAATTTAGACCAAATCAAACACCCGATGGCGACTATTAGTCCTGGATTCTTTATACAGGGACAATTAGTCCAGCAGGGATGTCTAATTTAATCTGTGAATCAAACACAGCCTCTTCCTTGCTTTAAGATTGTGGCCAAGATCATATTCAGTGTGTTTGGTTTCAGTTTTCTAAAAATTGAGTTTTTTGTTTTTCGTATTTTTTTGTTTTTAGTGAATATTTTTTAAATTTTAAGTAATTTTTTTTTACTTTTTTAGATGCACTTTACTTAAAGGTATCTAAATAGTAAAATATTTGTGAAACAATATTTTAAAAAATTAATAAATACACAAAAATACGAAAAAAGTACTAATTTTTTTTTTTTTGTATTTTTTTGTATTTTTTGGTATTTAATGTATTTTTTAAAGATTTTTTTTCACAAATATTATACTTTTTAAGTGTATTTATGTTAGGTGTGTCTAAAAATTGAAGAAAAAAATTGCTTAAAATGTTAAAAAAAAATCATTGAAAATGTTAATGTAAATGTAAATTACTACTACACCTACCACCAAACCTACCTCCACCTACTACTCCTATCACCTACTACACTCCACCAAACCTACCTCCACCACTCACTCCTCACCTACTCCAGAATCATCTCCTATATAATAGGAATTCTTGTACAAAATATATACACAACAATCTTGTAACACATCAATCAATAATATACATCAATTTATTTATCATGGTATCAGAGCTAAGTTAAGAACCTATTCATTCTGCTTCACCGGCGGGCGGTAGTCTCGCCTTGGCCGCCCGCCGGACCTCTACACATACCTTCACTCCGCTGCCACAAATTCCATAGCTGAACTCTTCACCTTCCCTGACAAGCAAACCCCTATTCCACACTCTCTCACCACTCTGCACTTTCTCTCTCGAAACCACCATAACCATGGCAGTGAGCAACAACATAACCTCAGTCCTGAATTTCATAGCCTTCCTCTCCTCCATCCCAATAATCGCCTCGGGAGTCTGGTTCGCATCCAAGCCAGACAACGAGTGCATCCACTGGATCCGATGGCCACTCGTCTCCCTCGGCATCTTCATCCTTCTAGTCTCCCTCACCGGCTTCGTAGGCTCCTACTGGAACAAAGAATGCCTCCTCGCCTTCTACCTCATCTGTATGGCGGTTCTCATCGGGGCCCTCCTCATCATCATCGACCTCGCTGCCACATCAAAAACCAGCGTCACCAACGGCGACATCGCCCATCACTGCGGCTGATTCACTCCGGCCTCCCCAGCGTCTGCCTCGCCACCTCCGGCCCCGGCGCCACCCCCCTTAGTCCGCAGCCTCGCCGCGGCCATGCTCGCCCGCGTCCCACTGTTGCTGCTTCTGTTGGGCATTCCCACCTCTTCTGGCGCCTAGCCGACCCGACGTCCCTTGACCAACATATGTTTATTCTATTTCTTTTCTTTTACTCTCTCTCCGTATATGTTTATTCTATTCTCCCCATACCTCTCTTTTTTTTATTTTTCTTCTGCAACCACTTCCCCTTTTGCACCCACGTTTCCCCTTACTTTACAACCCAACCTCTTTCTTTTGTCAGCCTCCACCATGTGATGTTGCCCACACCTCTCATTCCTTCCACTCGCGTCTATAGAATATATCTATATATATATATATTTTTTTTATTTTATTTTATTTTTATCTATAAAAAAAAAAAAAAAACACTACACAGTTTTACACACCCAGCACCCCATTGACACAGACCACCCACTCACACAACGCATGTGGTCTCCTTTTTTTTATTATTATTATTAAAAAGCCCACTCAAGTGGTCTCATTTTTTATTATTATTAAAAAGTGATCTAATCATGTTATTTTTTCATTGTTATTTCTTTGCCCCAACTCACAACACGCTACCACAAAAAAAAAAAAGAAAAAGAAAGAAAGACAGAAGACGAACTGCACACCAAACTCATTTTATTCATATCAGGGGATCAACCCCGATCACCATTTTCCACAAAAAAAAAAAAAAAAAAAAAAAAAAAAAAAAAAAAAAACAGAACAACCGCATCCACAGGCAGGATTTTCTTCTCTACTCTGCCGCCGGTCTCTTCTTCTTGCCTCCGTCCTGAGCGGCCCTTGACGGTGTTGCCTCCGTGTTTCCACGCCACCGAAGCACGATCACTCCCCCATACTCTTCCACTGCAGCATATGGCGGACCTCCAAATCGGAACATCACGGTGGCCTTCCGCTTCAGCTCCTTGTTTTCTGCCCTTAGCACGCTTATCTCTGCTCGCGCATCCTTATACATGCGTTGGAGCAGAGCCAGCTGGAAGTTTAACTGCTGCACCTCATTTGCCCTACTCTGCAGCCGGTTCGACAAGTTTGTCACCGCAGTCATGGTTTTCACACATGATTTCAAAGTATACTGATTGGTCTCCACATCCGACTGCACAACCATTTTTTGCTCCACCGACCGCATCGGAAAGTTCAACGGCGCAAAACCGGCAGTGTTTGGTTGAGGTTCACTGGCCACCGCACCCGTTATCTCTCTTGTTGACTCGTTGAGGTCAGGAAAGAGAGTCAGCAGACCACGGGACGACGGAGCCATTTTTTTTTTTCTCGCAACAGAGTGTTACAGACTCTCTCTCTCAGCACAACAGTGTTACAGCCTCTCTCTCTCAGCACAACGAAGAGTTTTACAGAGGATTTCGCAGGTTTTTTGCCTCTGCTTCAGCCTCAGGTTCAGTCTTGGTTATATAGCCGAGGCAGCCACGCGCATCGCGCGCCTCTTGACGCCAGACAAACCGGGCACACCAGCCAAGGCACTCACGTGCCTCGCCATCATATTTGGCACGCCTTTTGATGCATCGAGCACGCCTTTTGATGGCACGCCTTTTGAAAGATTGGGCACACCTTTTGAGGGCACGACTTTTGAGGGCTCGATATCTATCTACATGTATATTTTTTGGGCAGCCTATCTACACACTCATACAGTGTCTTCTATCCCGGTCAGCTTTATCAATCCCTTTGTTTCAACCTCAAATAGGTTTCTATCTTCACACCTATTTGAGTTTGA
Organism: Camellia sinensis; assembly: GCF_004153795.1. Lineage (NCBI taxonomy): Eukaryota > Viridiplantae > Streptophyta > Magnoliopsida > Ericales > Theaceae > Camellia > Camellia sinensis. Next base: position 1,312,761 of record NW_021025386.1, read on the forward strand.
GGGGGGGTTATACACAGTATCATGTATCAGTCGCCCATGGCGCACTCCTTAAGTCACCCCCTTGGTGCACCACCACAATCTTCTACATCGGTCCGACATGACCTCGTAAACTGTCTGCTACAACGGTCCGACATGACCCCGTAAACTGTCTTCTACAACGGTCCGACATGACCCCATAAACTGTATTCTATATCGGTCTGACACGACCACACAGTGTCTGCTACATCGGTCCGGCATGACCTCGTAAACTGTCCTGCTACATCGGTCCGACATGACCTCGTAAACTGTCTGCTACAACGGTCCGACATGACCCCGTAAACTGTCTTCTACATCGGTCCAACATCTTCGCGATGTTGATTCGAGTGTTCGGATTCGGATCCAACAGTTTCGTAATCAATCTCCTCGTTTCAGGCGAAAACCATGGCGGACACTTGAAATCTCCCCTGTAGATCTTTCTCGCCTGAAGCAGAGGATCCGAGGGACTGATAAACCCATCTTCATCGTTGATGTTCCCATCTTCATCGTTGATGTCCCTCTTGGCAATCTCTTGAAGCTACGGCTGTTAATGTAAATGTAAATTACTACTACACCTACCACCAAACCTACCTCCACCTACTACTCCTATCACCTACTACACTCCACCAAACTTACCTCCACCACTCACTCCTCACCTACTCCAGAATCATCTCCTATATAATAGGAATTCTTGTACAAAATATATACACAACAATCTTGTAACACATCAATCAATAATATACATCAATTTATTTATCAGAAAACATTAAAATACGGAAAATAAAAAGTAGAATTTTCAGAAAGTTGTTTTCTGAAAACTATAACCAAACAAGCTGATTGCTATTTATTTTTGTTCTATAATTTGTTTATATTATGTATGTCATTATTGAAAGTGTACTTGTGTTACAGGTTCAGGGTTTGTGGAAAATTAAAAACCCAAACATGGCGGCCTTGTGTAAGGTGGCTAAGGAGCTGAAGGATAAGTTTATGTCTTTTGAGATCCGTCATGTTGAAAGGGTAAATGTAGATTATTCCCTTAATTGTAGATGCTTTCGTTCAGTTTTGTGCAATTTTAAATTATTAAATATTTGCAAAATTCAGTCATATTCCTCATGACTACCATCAAGGAAATAATTGTTGCCATTGCAAAATTTGGAGTGCTAGTAATAAAAAGGGGAAAAAATTATTAAATAATTTGTAGATGCTTTCGTTCAGTTTTGTGCAATTTTAAATTATTAAATATTTGCAAAATTCAGTCATATTCCTCATGACTATCATCAAGGAAATAATTGTTGCCATTGCAAAATTTGGAGTGCTAGTAATAAAAAGGGGAAAAAATCACTAGAGTTTGCGTGCATTGTCGGTTTTCAGTTTCAGTCCTAAGGTTTTTTTTGTTTTTTTTTTTTGGGAAGGAGTTCAACTCTGCAGCTGATGCTCAAGCGAACCTGGCTGTATATCTCAAAGGTAAGAACCCGATAGAATCTTATGAATGTATTTCTAAGTTGTGTTGGATTCGAAGAACCTGATAGAATCTCTTGTGCTTCTTGTGTGTAGATGGGGAAGTTGAGGCTGAATGTGATATTCAGTAGTGCAAATGGTTGGAAGTAGCAACTTTGCTTTGTCAAGAAGATTGGATGAAAACATATATCTAGACTACTTGTTAGTTATCAAATAGGGCCTAAACTCTTTGGTTGTTGGGAAGGTACATGAATGATGTGTTTATATAATAACCACAATGGGAGTGTTTGAGCTAATTTCTTTTGGTTAGCGGGGCCTATAATTAGGGCTGTTCAAAAATCTGTTCAAACTGATAATTCGGATCGAATCAGACTAAATCGTACGGTTTGGTTCGGTTCTATTAAGAACCGGTTCGGTTTCGTTTTAAGAAGTATGAGAACTGTAAAAATGGTTCGGTTAATGGATTTTATGAAAAAATTACGGTTCAAATCGAACCGAGCCGAATTTTAAAAAATATATATATATATATATATATATAACATCAAGTTTTATTTTTATTAATTGATTTTTTGTAATTTTAATGATATTAGGATAATATAGATATGTAATGTTGAGTAATGCTTTAATATTATTAGTTTTTATCATGAGTTAAATGTAATTAGTTTGAGTAATTATTTTACTAATATTAACAATTAGAAAATTTTGGAACCGTAAACCAAACCGAACTGTTATTTCGGTTTGGTTCAAGTCTGATTTTACTAGTGTAATGGTCTGTTTTAATTCTCAAAATCACAGAACTGTTAGGATTGGTTCAGTTCTTGGATTTTTTCAGAATCGAACCCTGAACACACCTACCTATGCTTCCTTTTATGATCAATCAATGATATGCTTCTATTGCTGCAGGTAATTTTAAGAAGTTATTTACCAAATCCATGTCGATTTTCAAAATTTTCAAACGAAAGTTGATTTGAACTTTTCAAGCCCAAACACAGCTTTTGAAAATATGATTTCAAAAAAATTTACATTAAGTTAATATGAAAATCATGTTTTTGCCAATTTGTGTTTTGATTTAAAGTCATTCGCCATTTTTTTTGGTTCTGTTTTTAATGTCTTGTGTCACCGTCAAGAAGCAAACATCTTTCAGTTTCTTTTTGTGTGAATTACATGAAGGGAAGTACTTAGAGACGCTATAATTTTTAATAATTTTTTTATTATCAAGTACTTATATGGGTGTGGGTGTCACACTTGCACAAGTGTTTGGTAGAAATTTTAATAGAATGTTTTTCATCTGTAACATTGTGCTGTTTTGAGAAGTTTGGTAAAATGCCACGTTTTTTTATCTAAGGGAAAAAAAAGCTTCCGACCAAAAACACCACAAAATTCATTTGGGAAACTAAAAAACGCAAGTGTTGAAATTACAAATTGGAACTTATGACAAAAAATTAAAAAAGTAAAAAACAAATGTTGGGTAAGGGTATTTTGATCATTTTAATTTGATTTGACACCATAAACAAATAGTAAACCAAAAAGTCAAAAGTCTGATTTTTATCGACTTCTTAAATCACTTTTCAAAAAGTTAAAAAACTTGATAAAAAGTCAAAAGTCAATTTTTTACCAACTTTCTAAAACACCCCATTGTATCACTACAGAGTATTTTATTTTATTTTTTTTAGCAAACTAATTTTGAAATTGTTTTTGTTTTATGATATTTTTATTTTTCTCGTGGCATTGCTTACTGCTTTTTTGGAGGAATGACCCCCATGTAAGGTTTTGTTTGGTCCTTTTTTTTTCTTTTTTTTTGGCGCGCGCGTGCCCTTTTTATTTCATTTTTTGGTTTTAGTGAAGTTTTACAATGTTGAATTTTAAAACAGTGTGTTACATGTAATAATTAATGTACACATTAGTTGTAATGTCATTATTATTGACCTCCATTTATTATACAAATTACAAATATTTTAAATTTATAAAATTATACCACACCATCTGTTAGTATACTAATTAATACATTAATTAATACATATAATATTATTCTTTTTAAAATATTTAGGAAATACGAATGTAAAAGCCTTTATAAAGTTGAATATTTTGACAATTTTTTTAATAAAAAGAGTCACAAAAGCAAAACCAACAAAGTTTTTTATATTATGTTTTTTATAAAAAAAAAAGAAAAAAGAAGTTAATTATAAATATATCTCTTAAAATATGAATTGTTTTATGTGATTTTGAAAATTATAAATACTCTCTTCTTGAATTTTTATTTTAACAAAATTAACAGTTTAAATAAAATTTTTAAATATTCTTTTATACAATAATAAAATTATTTGAATTGTTAATTGAAATATGTTTTTAACATAAAAAATTATTAATTAACTTGATAATTTATTAATAAATGGGTCACATTTTTTATATCATTAGAAATTTAAAAGGCTAGAATGTAATTTTAAGAGCTACGTGAGATAATTTATAATTTACCAAAATATTCAGTTATGAGAGAAAAGAAGTACCATTTCCAGAGCAGTATTTACTGCTCCCAAGTTCCAAAGCAAGTATGAATAACTTTGGTTAGGATAAATTACAAATACAGCTCTACAAATTTATTTAAAATACGAATTATTTCTTGTAATTTGAAAAATTATCAATATTTTCTTATCAGAATTTTTTATTTAACATAATTAATTAAAAAAGTAAAATTTCTAACTGTTTACCTATATAATAATAACATTATTTGAATTATTAATTGAAATAAAATTTTAACATTATTAAAAACTATTAACTTGATAATTTATCAATAAAATAACTTATTTGTTATGAAATTAAAAACTTTAAGCGGTATAATATAATTTTTAAAATTACAAAAAATAATTTATAATTTAATTAAGACCTCAAGGTGGGTTTGTAATTTACCTCTTTGGCTATGTTCATAGGGTGGGGAAGTAGCAAAAAGCTCTATTCTCGCAGTAAATATCAGCTTTCGATTTTGGAACGATAACAAAATTGAAGCAAACAACAATGGCCTCCGCAACCTCAATCTCAGGATTTTCCTCTCTGAATTCGATTTGCTCATCCAAATCTCACATCCATTCGTCTCTTTCTTCGAGCTTTCCACTTGGGTCTCTTCATCGTCAAAGCCATGGCAGCTCTGTCAATCGTAACCCTACTTTCGCACTTGTACTGAACAATAACAAGTTCCAAAGATGGAGAAACATGGTTAGGTCGGTCGTCGAAGAAACCCTAGTTCCAGAAGAGACTGATCAGCCCGTCTCTGCTCTCACCATGTTCTTTCAGGTACTCATCAATTCTGTCTTTTTTTTGTTTTTTTGTATTTTGTTTTTTGAGTTTGTTCAGGAAACCTCCATACCTCCATTGCAATTGCTTGTTCTCATGACTCTGACGGCTTGAATTGATATCAGTGGCATTTTCTGGGATTAATTAATGATTATGTATTTAGTGAATTGGAAAGGGTTGTTCTGGATTTGCAACTCGAATTTTTTTGTTTGTTTGTTGATGTTTTGGGATGTGTAGTGTTTGCTGTTTTTTAAAATGTAATTGGATTTTGTAGCTGTGTGTTTTTAAGTTCTTTGATGAACTGGCATGGTGTTTTCTTGTAAAAATTATAGAAAAAGAATCATTCATTTAAACTATTGGAACTAATAGTGCAAGCTTATCTGATTCATTTGGTTTGTGACATTGTTATGCTCCCACATTGCCCGACAATAGGCATGAATTTAAGCCCAACAATGCTACAAACACATCAATTTTTACACCGAAACACACACACCCATAAACCCTAAACCCTATAGTTCTCTATGGGTGTGTGTGTTTGGGTGGCTTTGCAGTTCAAGTTCCAGAGGGGCAACTTGTAGGTTGGATTAAGATACCTGCTGACGTGTCAAATATTGATAGGTGACTGAAGCCGCAAGAAGGGAGAGGGCTATCACAGGATCAGTACGTCGAGTATGGGATCACATAGTTCTTATATTCTTGTATCGCATACTTTATGTACTTCCATGTAGAAATGCGTTCAGCTTTTGTGGTTAGATTGAGACTTCTAATCTTATTAACTGAGCATGGTGGGTGATCTTATTGTCTGCAATGTTTTTTAATTGCCATGGTCATCCATTTCTGTTTTATATATTATATCAAGTATGCTTCTACTTATTAACACGATGATTGTCTTAAATATGTAGGCAGAAGGAACAATGAATGAAGCAGCTATTCGTACAGTGACCAATGCTTTAGAGGTAGATCCATCTGTCCTTATTGAATTGTTCTACAAATGAATTTGATTCTATATTCGTGGATTAAAATTGTCAATGTTGCCCCCGATATTTGGATTTGACTAATGGGATGCAAGAATATTCTATATTGATTATTGACAATGGTTTATTTTCTTCACGATAAAGCAAAGGTTTTATCATGTCTGGACTTTCGGCCTTCTAAGTTCCAACCTTTCCAATTACCTTTCATTTTTTATTTTATAGGAAACAGAAGGCGTTGCCAATTTAAAAGTTCAAGTTGTTGAGGGAATTGCAAGTGTTGAGGTGAGCATAAACAACTTGTTACATCTTACATCTCATAAATGAAACTGTAATATACAAGTGTTACTTCTGTCTAGGTAATCACTTTAAGTTGAACTTGCACCCAAAACTATAAACAAAATGTTCCTAGTCCTTGAATTGCAATGGCTTTAAACATAAAAGTATTTGATGAGCTTGGATTCCTAAATTGTTCATGGATGCTAGCCACAGATTTGCCTCACATTTTCCACTGTATTTCAACTTTTTTTTAGAGAAAACCTTTCTACAAGTGTATTACTTGTACAATTAAGATGTGTTTCTGTTCTTTAAATTTTGAATATTATCTCAAATTGACGGAATGCTTTGTCCACGTGTATGCTTTCCCAGCTAACAAAAGAGACGACAATACAAGCTACAGGGGTGGCCTCCAATTTGGTTGAGATCATACAAGGTTCGGGCTTCAAACTACAAACATTATACTTGAGCTTTGAGGATGAAGAAAACATCAACTAGATCTCATATATTGATTTACCTGTCCGAACCTCACAAAGAAAACGGCACATGGAAGCTCTTAATCAGAATCCTAGAATCTAGGCTAATGCAGCAGAGTTGTTGTACTCACTTGTCATAGTTCCATGGGCATTTCTATTGTTTAGTGTTTTGTTATCTTGTTATGTCTCTGAAAGCACACTAAGTTGTGAAATTGTGTTTAGAACATGTATTTTCTGTAGTCCCATTTGTCATTTGTCCAGTTTATGCTGTTTGTTAGCTCGATTCAGCTGTCATAGTTATATTGTATGTCAATACTAATCATTTGAATTAGGTAGAGATTTTGTTCATAATTATTGGGTCAACTCATTGAAGTAGCTCTAATGTTTGAAAAAACACATTTTGAAGTGCATTCATAAAAAAGCGGAGTGAGAATCTCTCTATACAATAATATGAATATAAGATTGCCAATTTATTACCCCTCCCATATCATGCTATAAGTTGCAGTTTTGGTGCATTGGGTATGACTTTTATATTGCTTTATTACATGCACTGTTGAAATAGAAACGAATAAACCTCAATAACTAGGTTAATTTTACATTTAGCTGGTTGAATAGTGATTGTTTCTTAGATTTTGATTTTCTCATATATATATATATATATAACTCTGTTTTCAACTAGTGGAGTTATACCATGTTCTTTTCTCCAAATATATGTTTTTAGAGGGTATTTTAAACCAGACATTTACTCCATACGTCCGCAAGTGAACTTTAACTTTTGATTAAAGGTGATACGACAATGCTTAAAAACTTCAACTAATGGCCAATTGGAGAACTTTCGGCCATTGTAAACCAAATTAGTTGTATCTTAATACAAATTTAATGTTTTTCATCTTGGCAGAGTATAGCAACATCAACTCATCAACAACTGTGTCTCAATTACTTTGGGGTCAACTGTATAGATCTATTTTCCTCCAGTTAGTTGGATTAACAAGATATGCATATCAATATCAACTTACAAAAAAATAAATATGTACCGTTTTGATGTCATGTACCTATGACTTGTGCTCCCAACCAAGGAACACTAGCTGGCTAGGAAAGGTACTCCCGACATAGGTCAACAGACAGTACAAATAAGAGTACAAATAAACATCCATAAAATTTTCTCAATAAGGCATAAGTAAACAAGCAATTGAATTAATATCACAGCTAGGATTAAGTGATCACAATTCCAAACATTTCGTGCCTAATCTCCTATATAACGAGAAGTTACGATTCTCCATTGGTGTACTAACCTAACCATAAGAGAGGCGTGGGCCAACAGGAGTGTCAAGTCTCATCACTTTGGCCTGCTGGGTAACTGATTTATGGAAAATGAGTGAGAGCACTAATTAGCGCTACCACTAATGATGTGGCAGTGGGCCCCACCATAAATGATTTGATGTTTTGGCCTTGGTGTTGTATTTTTTTTTCTTTTTTTATTGAGTGCCATGTCATTAGTGATATTTTTAGAGCTCCAAAATTAGTGGTGTCTCTATCATTGTTGCTGATTTATTACTGTAGATTCCAAATCCCCTGGGGAAGCAAGATTCGCATCAGTTCGGCTGGAAACTTTAGAATTGTTATAAGGTATTTCAGAACATACCTACCTTAGTTTAATAAATGAATACTTGATGCCCGTAATTATCTAATCACAAGGTTGGTTGATACAATCAGGAATCAAATAATGACTATGAGGGCTGAGCGTAAAGTTTTGGCTACTAATTGGAATGGGTTACTTTGTTCGAAAATGGAAAGCCGTGTTAGGGAGGCATACTCCACTGGTTGCACATGGATTGTTAGCCAGTCAAATGAAGACATATATGAGGTCCATTCATTTCCGACGGTGTTGGTAGACGTTGGCAAACGTTCATGTTCTTGCTTCCAGTGGCAATTGAACGGATTTCCATGTGCACATGCGGTGGTTGCAATACAGAGTAGTGGAAGGGATTTCAGTACATTTGTTGAACAATTTTTCACTGTTGATCAGTGTAAAGCCGCTTATTCTGGATACATTCAGTCAATACTAACAGTTGACAAACCCTCCTTCTCAGAAGACGACTTCATTATATATTCACCGGCAGTTAAACGTCCTCCAGGGCGACCCAAGAAGAATCGAATACCATCTCGAGGAGAGAGACCAAGTCAGATTAGGCGCGGTCGATGTGGGCACATGGGCAGCCACAACCGAAAGACATGTAAAGAACCAATTTAGTAATAGGCATTTAGTATTCACTTTTGTAATCTGTTTTGAACAGCAGCATCGTATTATTGTAGTAGCATGTATCGAAGCCAATTGGTGACAGATTTTAATAAGTGAAGACACTTTTTACAATTGATCATTCAGCTATTTTTTCTTTCATACTGTCTCATTCATATGTTGTTGTTACATTTACTTATTTGGTCATGCAAACGTGTTTCAGACCTGCAAAATACGTTAGACAAAATGTGTTGCACGTTGGCCTTGTATGTGAGAAGACATTTATTTTGTAACATAGGTGGTGTTGTTATTATCTCCGTCTGACAGGTTGTCGTGCAACCGGTTAGTCAATGTTAAATTGCAGCAAATTCTTGACATATTAAATTGTCAAAGCCAATCAAGATCCCTTATCACATTAAATTTGGCAATATCATTTACACAAACATATTCACATTTCTCTTTTTCTCACTCAATAAGAAAAGTGCACAAAACTGTTACACATTCGGCATCACAATCTTTCTATTAAGTGTAGACAACAAAACCTGTTCTAACAAACACAATCACATCCTATTTCACATTCACTATTGTAGACGTCCCCAAACGTACCGGGAAAATCCTGTTTTGTTCATTGGGCTCACTACAGTTCGGGCTCGATGTCACGGTTCTGAATCTAATCTCGCAAAGTGCAATGCAAGATCGATAAATCACCAAAGAGTCCAAATCCGACGAATCATTTTGAAAAACTGATTTTAGAAAGAAGTGCCAAACATGGACTGCTTTGCCAGATACAGAGTCGCCACCTAAATATTTTATTTTGAGAGAATTTAGGAAACCCTGACTCGTGCCTAAGGCCACGTGTCCGTCATCACCAAAGTTGCCTCGGCTCGGGAACTTGGGTACGATTAGGGAAGGTCATGCAATGAGCGCCCCCGCTCGCCCGATCAAAGATCGGCCATTACTAAACATGATATCTTGTTTTTGAAAACATATGTGCTCTTATTCCGGTTTATTAGCCTAGAATTGCTACGTGATGCGTACAGCATACAAGTATAGGCTGGATCGTCTAAGTTGGAACAAAACATCTCATGTTTGTTTCTGGAAATGGTTTGCTACTCGCAAGTAGGCTAAAATGCGGATTTTGCCACCCTCAAGTGGGCTTAGAAAACATGGTGATTTGCCACTCTCAAGTGGGCTTAAAACTCGCAATCGATGAATTGTTCCAATTTAAATAATCTAACCTTCATTCACAGCCATTCAGACAAGTATATCACATAAGCAGTTAGCCTCATGACAAGCATGCTATCATGGCAGTCACTCGCACACATGCAAGGATGCTAAAGCATAAACACTCACTAAGTACTCCAAGCCAAAACAGAAACTAGTTAGTAATCAATGCATAATCCTAGTTCATGTTAAGATGGCTAATACAACACATGCAAAATGCAACTAAGATAGGCTCGGCTTTTCTAAGATGGCATATGAGATGCTACAGATAACATGTATTTAACTCGGAATTGAAATACAATGCAGTTAGTGTGATGCGCCGAGCCCAGTGCATGCAAGACAGATGAATGGATGCAAACATGCGAAGCATAAGGATGCTAATTGAAACATGCCCTAAACCACCAGTAAATGAAAGGGAGAAAGACGTGGGGTTGGAAGACATACATTACACACACGCACACTTATTACAACATTGCCCTCTCTCGGAGGGTCCGAATAAATAATACAGAATCGAATTAACTAATTATTACACAACACTAGCTAATTAACAAATTAACTAAATTAGCACGCAAACTATGTAAAATGGGCTGCCTCAGCTGTGCTTTGAATGATAAATGATGCATGCATGCTCGAGTTGCCTTGTAGGGAAATCCATCGCGATGCCCCGGCTCGCCTTTGTTTGCAATTGATTTTAGAAAGTTGCACGAGGCTCCAGAGAGATAAAACTCCACCCAGGGAAGCTGTGGGAAGGCTGCCGACCAGCTATGGGCAAAGGAGACCACCTGCCGACCACCCTTGGTGGTGAAGACTAGAAAAGGTGGTCGGCCTGTCAGAAAACCTGGTCGGCCAACCAATTCATTCTCCTGGTTTCTGCTTTTTCTGCAACAAAGGCAAGGGAGAGAGAAGACAAGGTATTTTCAACATATGTGTGCCCGACCATTCTCCCCATCATTGTATAAGCTCTAGGGAGTGTAGTCCTCGATCCTCGGGCCACCAATCACGCATCCCGATGCATAATGGTCGAGAAGTCAAATTGCACGACTCAATGGGACATGAATGCACATATAAGCAACTAAAACCAATAACTCCATCATGGATGGTCAAGAGTGTCGGCGACCGGGAATCGAGGCACGTTTCATCACTTGGAGTATGAAACGTTCCTCGTTTCTCCTGTTTGGACTAACTCCTATTCCAAACACAATGTAACAAGTAGAATGGCATGGCATGTACAAATGCAACTCTAGTATGCAATCCTAAATGTAATGCGATTAAGTGATGTAAACATGCAAAGGATGACATGCGAGCATGCAACTAGTATACACAATGCTATGGACTAATCAAGGGCATACTCAATGCACATGGATTATATGGCATGCATACACAATGCACTAACATATGCAATATTATGAACAAGGCATACACAATGCAATGATCGAACATGCGATAACATGGATTATATGGCATACACAATGCAAGATAGACTTAAACCAAGATGGATAGACCTCAGTCGCACCCAAATCAGTGGCCAAACATGATGAAAACAAGGCCCCGAAAGACACACAAGCATGCACAATGCGAGGGCTCTAAGCCTAAGGCACAAAATGCAACTCTACAAAAGCATTGAAAAGATGAAATATGGCATACAATGACACATGTTCCAGCTCTGCAATATTATGAACAAGGCATACGCAATGCAATGATCGAACATGCGATAACATGGATTATATGGCATACACAATGCAAGATAGACTTAAACCAAGATGGATAGACCTCAGTCGCACCCAAATCAGTGGCCAAACATGATGAAAACAAGGCCCCGAAAGACACACAAGCATGCACAATGCGAGGGCTCTAAGCCTAAGGCACAAAATGCAACTCTACAAAAGCATTGAAAAGATGAAATATGGCATACAATGACACATGTTCCAGCTCTGAAATGACATACAAAATGGCTCTGAATCATGCAAACAACTCACACAATGTATGTTGGATGACTCAAACACCGAAACTAGTGAAGTGCATTACACTATAGGCATGCGAGGCAATGCTCAAATGGCCAAATCAACTCCAAACAGTCCCTATGCAGGCCAAAATAAGAGCAAAAGTGAACTAAGATGATGGCTCGAAAGTCACAAAAATAAAGCTCATGCAATGGCTCACAAATAGCGCATACAAGCACAACTCTCAAACACATTGAAGGAGTGATAAACATGGGAATATGGCAACCTTATATGCTCTGAAATATCATGCTCAATGATGCCAAAACATGCAAACACCTCAAGTTAAGCATGCAATGGACCTCAAAACTCAAGGCTAAGCAAGGCTATTACACTACAAGCATGCATGGCAAGGGTCATTCGACCAAGGGACCTCAGAATAGAGCTAAGGCAGCCTAAAATATGAACAAAATTAGTTTGGGCCATGGCCAAAATATGCTAGAATGGAGGGCCAAAACAACATGCATTTGAAGCTAGTAAACCATGATTTACACTACAACCATATGAAGCACATGAGTGGCTACCAAACTAGCCAAAAAAGAATCATGGCATGTCAAATGATGGCCAAAAATCCACTGAAACATGACCAACACATGCAAGAATGAGGTGCTACTTTGATAGGCTATGCAAGGGATTGTTCTACACATGCAAGAGGCAAACAAAATGTGACCAAACCAACCATAGACAGAGTCTAGGAAGGTCCTAAAAGTCACTAAAAATGGCCTAAAACAAGGCTAGGAAGTGTGGAAATATGGGCTCCTTTGAAAAGCCAAAAATGCTAGTAAACGAGACAACAAGAGAGAGGGCCACCCCTCTCTGATTTTGGCCCTCAAAACCACATTCTCACCACTGAAAATCCACTGGATTTCAGTGGTAAGAAGGCCAAGCAAAGATTAAATCAAAGGCTTCATGGCATGGCACAAAACAAGGCTATTTAAAGCATGCAAGAGGGTAGATGACTCCCAACACCAAAATAGCCTTACACAAACATGAAAATCACTTAAATATGAACCTTTTTTCAGTTGACAACAAAGCTCAAATAAGCATGCAAATGAGGCTATGAGAAGGATCAAAATAGTACTTAAAAGAGGAAAAAGTGATTACCCTTGAAGCTCAGCAAAACCAGCCAACTTTGGGACCAAAAACCAGACCTTTAACCTCTGAAAATGACCTCCAAGGACTTCAAAGCAAAGGTGGAAGTGTATGGCTATAAGGTGTAATGTAAAAGGGTCAAGAACCATGCACTTTTGGAGCCAAAATATAGAGATATAGAGAGAGATATATTTTTTTTGCCTTAGAGGAAATCTGAACCTGTGCCAAGGAAAAGGAGGACCTCTCTTATAGAGATACAAGGCTAAAGCTTATTCAAGAAGCTAAAAACCAAGGCTCAAGATCCTCCATACACGTGTATGGAGGATACAAACTGTGCCTTCCAGTTGGCACAGCTGGCACACAGGGTGGTCAGCCGACCACTTCCCCTGGTCGGCCGACCAGGGTAAGTGGTCTCCCAAGACAAAGGGTGGTCGGCCAGCCCATTTGATGGTCTCCCAACTGAATGCAAGCTAGTGGTATGGTGAGAGACCAGCAAATGTGGCTCAGAGACCAAGAAAACCAGCTTCCCGACAAGAAAATCGGCTGGCGGGGAGAAAGTGGTCTCCAAGAAGAAAAGGTGGTCTCCCACCCTCGTACCACCTTCCAAACAATGAAAACAAGGTTTATGCCAAAAATGAACCAACACCGATGTAAAACGAGGGTTTAGGGGGCAAAACGCGCGGCCGAGTGCCCCGAAAACAGGCTGTTAAGCACCAAAAGTGGCGTACGACCACAAAAGTGGTCTCCCGGACCACAGTGTCCCTCTAGACAGAGGAAACAAGGTGTGTTCCAAAAATCGTGCCAAACGGAGAATGTTAAGCGGTCCCGAACCAAGGCGCACGGCCGACGGCTCCGAAAACCGAAAACTAGTCTCCAAACGGGAACAGTGGCCTACGACCACGAAAAGTAGTCTACGACCACGAAGAGATGGTCTACAAGACCTCTCCATCCCTTCAGAAAGAGAAAACAAGACTTAGTCCGCAGACCGAGTCAAAGCACAAAGGGTCCCGAGGTCCGGAGGTGAGGCTCTCGGCCAAGAACTCCGAAACCTCAAAACGAGCACAACATGCACAATCACCGAGCGCTCAATCGATGACGTCTGAGTCTTAAGGTCGGTCAAAATGGGGTATCTACAGTTGCCCCTCTTTGACAGAACTCGAAAGTCATAAGTGACGGGAGTGAATGTCAAAGCCCAGAAACGACCCATTTTTGACAAGGCCGAAAACTTAGACAAACAGACGAGATAACAAAGAGATGTGCCCGCAGACAGGGGCAAAAATGTAAAATATTATGCAGGAAGATTTTGATAATTGGACTTATACGCTACGCGAAGCCGATTTGATAATTGGACTTATACGCTGCGCGAAGCCGGTTTGATAATTGGACTTATACGCTACGCGTAGCCGGTTTGATAATTGGACTTATACGCTGCGCGAAGCCGGTTTGATAATTCAGGATTTATGCAATGCAATGCAATGTAATAACTAAGAAGTGAAGGTACCTTACAGAGGCAATTGGCAAATGACTTACCTCATGCTGCTGGGGATCTTTCGCTTCTTCTTGGTTGAACCACAGGTACTACTTTTCTCCCTGACTATGGTCGCAGCTTTCCCTATTCTCTAACAGGGTGACAGACTAGGTTGGTTCAGTATCCAGAATTGAGGCGCATACACATGCTATCTCAATCTATGGGGCTGCCATACAGATTTCAAGCCGAGGATAATACCCTTGGGTATTTAAACCAGACTTTAGTCTCGAAAATCCCGAACCTTTGCATTCTAGGCATGAGCCATTCGAACTCTAGTTTCCACCGTCTTAGTTGGTCTCCTAGGGAACTCACCGCAAACACGGGCAGGTGGCTATACCAGACCACTGGAAGTCGTTCGGGAGCGCACGACAAAACACCAAAGGAATTGCACCTTTAGAGGATTTAAGGTCTCCTAGACCGGAGAGTGCACAAGACAGTGCGAATAAGAGATGCATGGATTTAAGGTCTCCCAGACCAGAGAGTGCACAAGACAGTGTGATGCTGTGCACTAACAAGTGCAAGTGAGGTGCGTAAGAAAGCGCGAGCAATGCACTAACAAGTGCAGATAAGATGCGCACGAAAGCGCGAACAATGCAATGCATTAACAAGTACAGGTAAGCTGCGCAAGAAAGGGCCAGGTATTGAGCCTTGAGTGTAGGTAAGGTGCGCAAGATAGCATGATGCAATGCATGCAAAATGCAATGGTGAATGCAAAGAGGAAAATACTCCAACCATGCTGGAATCATGAGAGGAGGAAAAACAAACAATCAGGCGCGCATGCGATGCAACCTAAGTTAAATCCCAAACACGTTGAAATCGCATGAGGAAAGGGACACTCACACCATGCTAAAAATCGTGAGAGGAGGTCCAAAACAAACCGCCCATCGCGTCTACAACGCAACCTGAGATAAAACCCGCCCATGCCCGCACATCAGGCGTCCTGAGATAAATTCCAAACACGCTGAAATTGCGTAAGGAACGGGACACTCAAACCACGCTGAAATTGTGAGAGGAGGTCCAACAACCCGCCCAGCGTGTCTACAACGTAACCTGAGATAAAACCCGCCCAGGCCCGCGCATCACGCGTCTTGAGATAAATTCCAAACACACTGAAATCGCGTAAAGAACAAGACACTCAAACCACGCTGAAATCGTGAGAGGAGGTCCAACAACCCACCCAGCGCGTCTACAACGCAACTTGAGATAAAACCCGCCCAGGCCCGCGCATCACGTGTCTTGAGATAAATTCCAAACACGTTGAAATCGCGTAAGGAACGGGACACTCAAACCACGCTGAAATCGTAAGAGGAGGTCCAATAACCCGCCCAGTGCGTCTATAATGCAACCTGAGATAAAACCCGTCCAAGCCCGCGCATCACGCGTCCTGAGATAAATTCCAAACACGTTGAAATCGCGTAAGGAACGGGACACTCAAACCACGCTGAAATTGTGAGAGGAGGTCCAACAACCCGCCCAGCGCGTCTACAACGCAACTTGATATAAAACCCATCCAGGCCCGTGCATCAGGCGTCCTGAGATAAATTTCAAATACGCTGAAATCGCGTAAGGAATGGGACACTTAAACCACGCTGAAATCGTGAGAAGAGGTCCAACAACCTGCCCAGCGCGTCTACAACGCAACCTGAGATAAAACCCACCCAGGCCCGCGCGTCAGGCGTCCTGAGATAAATTTCAAACACGCTGAGATTGCGTAAGGAACGGGACACTCAAACCACGTTGAAATCGTGAGAGGAGGTCCAACAACCCGCCCAGCGCGTCTACAACGCAACTTGAGATAAAACCCGCCCAGGCCCACGCATCAGGCATCCTGAGATAAATTCCAAACACGCTGAAATCGCGTAAGGAACGGGACACTCAAACCACGCTGAAATCGTGAGAGGAGGTCCAACAACCCGCCTAGCGCGTCTACAACGCAACCTGAGATAAAACCCGCCCAGGCCTGCGCATCACGTGTCCTGAGATAAATTTCAAACACACTGAAATCGCGTCAGGAACGGGACACTCAAACCACACTGAAATCGTGAGAGGAGGTCCAACAACCTGCCCAGCGCGTCTACAACACAACCTAAGATAAAACCCGCCCAGGCTCGCGCATCAGGTGTCCTGAGATAAATTCCAAATACGCTGAAATCGCGTAAGGAATGGGACACTCAAACCACGCTGAAATCGTGAGAGGAGGTCCAACAACTCGCCCAGCGCGTCTACAACGCAACCTGAGATAAAACCCGCCCAGGCCTGCGCATTAGGCGTCCTGAGATAAATTTCAAACACGCTGAAATCGCGTAAGGAACAGACACTCAAACCACGCTGAAATCATGAGAGGAGGTCCAACAACCCATCCAGCGCGTCTACAACGCAACCTGAGATAAAACCCGCCCAGGCCCGCGCATCAGGCATCCTGAGATAAATTTCTAACACGCTGAAATCGTGTAAGGAAAGGAACACTCTAACCACGCTGAAATTGTGAGAAGAGGTCCAACAACCTGCCCAGCACGTCTATAACGCAACCTGAGATAAAACCCGCCCAGGCCCACGTATCAGGCGTCCTGAGATAAATTTCAAACACACTGAAATCGTGTAAGAAAAGGAACAATCTAACCACACTGAAATCGTGAGAAGAGGTCCGAAACAAACTATCAAGTGCGTGCTCGGCGCAACCTGAGAAAGTCCCGGAGGACAACTATCCTAAACGCAGCTCGACGTAAAAGGATAAATGATACAAGATAACACAAGATGCAAATAAACGCAATAAGTGCGATGATACAGTATATGTTACAAGCAATGTAGAGCATGATGTTTAGGGAATGCAATAAACAGACAAAGAGGCACTTTAGAAAGCACCTCATGGAGTGAGTGGCGGTAAATCGCTTTACTCTGACGGGGATCTCTTCTTGTATTCTTCGAATACTTATCTTCAACTCACAGTATAAAGGTTCTGAAATGCTAACAAGGAGCAACATCTGCATGTAGAAACCACAAATGTCGTTTTTCGTCCTGATCATATTCATAACTTTCCCTAGGAACTCATTGCAAACACAGCCAAGATGCCTCCGGTAGGGAATGGTACTCAGGAAGAGCACATCTGATTACCATTCTAGCTTTGAAACAATCAACACAGTATTCTGTTCACTCTAAACACATAGCTCATACAGCACACTGCCCATTTTGAACACACAGCCCGTAACACTGTACTCTGTTTCTTTTGAACATACAGCTCATAACACAGTATTCTAGTTATTTTGAACACACGGCTTGTAACAGCACACTGCTCACTCTGAACACACAGCTTATAATACAGTACTCGATTTATTCGGTACACAGCTCATTCCGAACATATGGGATGTTGTGACAGAACTTGCAGAAGTTGAAACAAGCTCAGACGCTCCAAATTTTCCCTCTTTTCTTTTGCTTTGCAGCCCGGAACTTTCATAGCTTCAGATGGGTCATGGTTTTTACTGTTCTTATATGACCTGGGTTGAACCCTGCAATTTTATGAAAGAACAAATTCTGTTTTGCACAAATGTGGAGAATGGCATGGCACTCTGAGCACAAAATGATTTCTTGAAAGTGAGATGAGAAAAGGGTTCTCAACCGGGTATTGAGCCTACAACTGACCACAGCCAACACGACTCAACAACGGAAAACAAAAGGTAGAACAACTTAAACACAACTCAACAAAGGAAAAACAAGGTAAAACAACCTAAACACAACTCAACAAAGGAAAAACAAGGTAAAACAACCTAAACACATTTATTAACACTCAAACGACTCAAAACAAGAATTGAAACAAACAAAAACACACAAACACAACACTCAGTTGTGTTATAAAGACAAGAGACCTCCCGGTGCACGAGGAGCCAGTTTTTCCGGGTATTGTTTCCCACCCTTTCTCACTTGTGATTCTCACATCACTCGGCCCTCAAGCTCTGTTTTTCTAAAAAAGCCATTTTCCTCACTTTTTCTCTCAGCGCACATCTCTTTATTCTTCAATCTCTCTTTTTTTATCCCTCCCCTAGGTGGTTGATGGATAAGCAGGAAGTTGTGGGCTCTTGCCCCTGGTATTCTACTACATTCTTGTTCTCGTTCACAACAGTAAATTTCTCCCACAGAGGGGTTGCGCTACAACTGGCTGTGTAGCAAATCTGCAGCTGACATCGGTTGACAATGCTCTGCTGGGGAGTTTGGACGTGATCATATCTATCCAGATGAGGGAGTGGAATATCTTGATCCATTCCAGTTCGTGCTTTGCACTTGGCTTGATACCTCACTGCTTAGAGGATGTGAGAGCTTTCTGCCCTTTTGCAGTTAGCTTCAGTGGTACCCTTTTCTGGCAGGTATGAGTGTCCTTCTTGGCAAGTATGTTGGCAATGGAAAAAAGACAGAAAACTTGGCTTAACTGTGCCCCTAGTTTATTATTTTGACCATTTTTCGTTTTTGGCTTTTTACTAAAACAATTTTGACCAAAATGAGTGTTAGATTAACATGCTTGTTCGATTTTCTAATTTGAAATCATGCAAGCCAGGTTATGAGCACTGAAAAAAATTCCTTTTTTGGGTCCAAGAAATGGTCCAGTTTTGGAAAAATTGAGTAATTTTTGAGAAAATTAGTCAACTTCATTAAAAATTCTGAAAATTGTTTTTACAAATGACCACTGCTCAACGAGCGCAGAATTTACTCTTGAGATGCACAACCTCAGATCCAAAATAATGAAAAATTGCCCCTTGTTTGAACGGCACTGCATGGCAACGGAAAGTTGTCCCTTATTTGAATGGCACCGCAGTGCATCGTATGGCAACAGAAAATTGCCCCTTGTTTGAATAACATCGCAGCACACTGTAACTAGTTTTCAAGGTGACGATCACAACCGAACTGTCGGATACAGAGAAGACAACGATGATCAGAACCATTACATGGACACAGTCGATTTGGAAGTGTTTGTGACTGGACTTCAAAATGAAGTTGCCTACGTATCCCAAATATGGGAATCAAGCCTTACGTAGTTCGGGGGTAAAGTACACTCGGGTATTAACCTCTCCTTTTGCGCTTTGACTTTTGTCAAGGTCGCCCTTTCTGGGTTTTCAACCTTGTGAGCTTTGTTCTTCTTTTCTTTTCAATTCTTTTCTTCTTTTTTCTTTTTCATCTTTTTTTTTTCATTTTCTTCATTTTTCTTCTTTTCTTTTTTTTTATTCTTTGCATTTTTCTTTTTTTTTGTTCTTTTTCTTCTTTTTCTGCTCTAACTTTTGCCTGGATCGCCCTTCTGGGTTTTCAGCCCAGCGAGCCTCTCAAGGGTAAAAGTTTAGCTTTGTCCATGTTGAATGGTTTTGACATCCTGAAGTCATCTGAATCCAGGAGAATGGCTGCTGTTCGCTGACGATGCATGAGTCCATCCAATGGGGGGCTGAATTTGCCCCTAGTGTTGTGGATAGGAACTCGGTTTTCCTTTAGCAATACTTTCTTCTTTCCTCCATTCGGGGATTTGGCATTCTTGCCGATCTTCGTTAGCTTGAGAAATGACTCATCTTTCGTTCTTCGAGCACATCTAACATTTTTGCCCCTAGTTCGAGGGGCACTTCTGATCTAGCTTCGCAAGCTTCCTTTTGATCATATCTCACCTTCTTGCCCCTAGTTCATGGGCTGCTTCAAATCTGGCCACACATGCCTTACATTGTGGTTGATCGTTGAACATTCTGAATTTAAGTTCAAGGTTTGAACGTGAGGGGTCGAGTCTCGGGGCTGAGAGCGATCCTGAGCTGCACAATCTCAAGAGCAATTCCACACAGGTTTTCGCAGGACCGCGCAAACATTTTTTGAAATCTTTTAAGAAAGCAACTAGTTGCTTGCACTGAAGACAGTGCGGAACCAATCTGGATTAAGCTAGGATCCTTCTCAATACTTACATTAACAAACATGATCTCATTCATTAAGGGTTTAGCACGCCTTTCTTTCTCTCAATTGATCAAAAAAAAATTTACAAATCCCGAGGAATTCTTTCCTCTTTGTTTTCATCACAATGTTCAAAAAGTTTTGAAAAACTCTGGTCAATGTAATGATTTCAAAGCACAGAAAAGACACAAGTTTTAGTCAAATACTGCCATCTCATTCAGAACTTCTGGCACAACTAGCACAAGGCAGAAGTAAACACAAGAGTGCGAAAATCACTGTTGTTCGTTCAAATCTATTGGCATTACTGGCTCCAAGGAAGAAACAGACTCAAAAGAGAACGAAAAGACAAACAAAAAACAAGCAAGTGATGTCCGAGGTAACACCCCTGAAATCACCCGACTCCAACAAAACAGGACTGACTCGATACAACAAGACAGACCCAACTGACTCAGTAAGAAAAGACCGACTCTATACAACGAGACAGACTCTAAACGACATAACAAAACCGACTCAATACCCAAGTCAGAAAGTACAAAAACCAGCATTCACAAATGCTCAAAATAGTGCGTGCCATACGCCACATCTGGAGTAAACTGAGTGCCGCCTGCAGGTGGTTCATCCCCTGATCACATATTCGTACTATCCCTTAAGTTCACTGATCCAGTGGCGATAGACTTTGTTGAGCTGGTGCGGCGATGACCATGTTGTCAAACAAATCTTGTACATCAAGGCGAAGATGAAAGCAACTATCAGTGTCATGACCGGTTTGTTGATGGTAGGCACAGTATTTAGTCTGGTCATGCTTTGGAGGCATAGGATCAGGTCAAGGCCGTTGTTCCAACGGTTTCAGATGTCCTTTCCGGAGTAAGACCTCTAGAGCCTTTGACAAAGGCATATAAAGTGGGGGTAAAAACCCTCTTGACTCGAGGTGGATATTTGGTTTTTTGTGGGCTACTTCCGGATGCACCGGTGAATGGGGTAACTGTTTTTGATGTGGTGGTGGTGACCATGCCCACTTCAGAAGATCTTGCAGCTGCATCACCACTGGTGGTCGCATTCGAACTGTTGGAAAACACCCTCCTGGATTGCTCTTTCTCCTGGTCAATGAGGCCCTGCTTCATAGCGTCCTCGATTTGCACCCTAATCTCATGTAAATCTGCAAAGGTAGGTAGAGGAGAACGATCATCTTTTGCATAAGCTTGGGCTGGAGGTTGCGCATAACCATCCGAATCTGATCTTTGTCAACGGGCCTGATGGTCATCATCGAGGTTTTAGCCCTCCAGCGGGTCACAAAATTGGAGAAGCTCTCCTTTGGTTCTTGCCTGGTGGTCTCGAGATCACGAGTTATGACCTCGATCTGTGTATTGTAGGAGAATTGAGCTATGAAGGCCTCAGTCATCTCCTCCCAACTTCTTTTGACGGAATCTTCTAGTTTTGTGTATCAAATGGCCGCTACACCCGACAGGGTTCGGCCGAATAAAGAAAGCTTCTGTAATCTGGTGAGGCCCATCGACCTTAGTATGTTTGAAAACAACCGCAGATGTACCATAGGATCACCGGATCCATCAAAACGGTCAATGTGTGGCATCTTAAATCGGTCTGACAGCGTCATGGCCGCGTCGGTGTACCCATCTTCGATATCTGGAATGGACTTGACACCCTGAGATTTCTTGAACAGCTTTTCAAGCTTGCTCACTTTTAATGCTGTGGGGTCCACCTTGAACTCAAAGGGAGAGTCCAGTAGGTTGGTAGGTGTTTTGGATACCTGGGGTAGGATTGGGGGCGAAGCCGGCCCTGTCAGAATGTCCGTATCTTCCTGGACATTTGGTGTCACCCCGGGTATTGGAACACTTGGTGGGGGAGGAGCTTGGTGTGAAGTAGATGCTCTGGTTTGCTGTTGTAGCCTGGCAATTAACTCTGCCTGTTGGGCCATGATCTCAGCCTGCTGTTTGGCAAATTCTGCTTGACGAGCAGCGTCTTGCTGCACGGTTTTCATGCTCTCTTGGAGCTGACGCATCATCTCTTCCATTCTAACTAAAAGCTGCTGATCTAACTGAACAAGTGTGTATCCCCTTTCTGAGGTGGAAACAAATATCTCAGCCCAACTGCGCACAAGTGAGGTGGATAATGACCGCTAAACTAGGTACTGTTGAACAGGTGATCTGTGCCTGATTGGCCTTTTCTTGCCTTACCACTGGTGAAGGAAACACTGGTTGCTCTGAACTGAATCTCTGACCTGAAAAAGTCTATCAGCACGAATCCAATGTACCCGGGGGATATTGGAGCCCTCTGAAGCTATAGTTCCACGACTACCTTGCAAAAGAGAAAACAAACAGTATCTCAGCTTGATTTCACCAGAACAGGTATAAGCATAGCTGAACGACTGTGCTCTCTACTGAATTCTGCCCAAAACCCTGCCAGTAAACTGATTCCCTCAGTTAAAACTGATTCTTCACATACTGATGCCCGCAGGCCTAATACCCCGACTTGCAAACTGATACGTGCAACCTGTAGAGGCACACTCTAACAGTACATAACAGGCAAGTGAGAGCCAAAAACACCCCTATGTTGGAGGTAGGGCTTCTCTGTCTTATTTTGTCAGGAGCTAGGGTTTCACTACGCACACAGCGGTTTCAAACAACCTATAATCGAGTGAGCAACCTGTCCTAGTTTGGGATAGTCACTATGGATTCTGATATGCACTAGGTTGAACGGTCAAAAGGGGTGCCCCGGTAAAAACAAGGGTTTGTGTTCCCATCGTGGCAGAGCCCGTAACCGGTCAGCCTTATGGCACGCTTCTCAAAGTGAACCTCTGACAAACTGTTTAGGAATAGCAGATGGCAAACACGGTGTCCTAGGCGAACCAATGCAAATGCAGTGCAAAGAAACACATAAGTGTAATCAAAACAAGATATCATGAGTTCGAGTCAAGTTCTCTAAATCCTCAGCGGAGTCGCCAGAAACTGTAGACATCCCCGAACGTCCCGGGAAAATCCCGTTTTGTTCATTGGGCTCAATACAGTTCGGGCTCGATGTCACGGTTCTGAATCTAATCTCGCAAAGTGCAATGCAAGATCGATAAATCACCAAAGAGTCCAAATCCGGCAAATCGTTTTGAAAAACTGATTTTAGAAAGAAGTGCCAAACATGGACTGCTTTGCCAGATACAGAGTCGCCACCTAAATATTTTATTTTGGGTGAATTTAGGAAACCTTGACTCGTGCCTAAGGCCACGTGTCCATCATCACCAAAGTTGCCTCGGCTCGGGAACTTGGGTACGATTGGGGAAGGTCATGCAATGAGCACCCCCGCTCGCCCAATCAAAGATTGGCTACTACTAAACATGATATCTTATTTTCGAAAACATATGTGCTCTTATTCCGGTTTATTAGCCAAGCATTGCTACGTGATGCGCACAGCATACAAGTATAGGCTGGATCGTCTAAGTTGGAACAAAACATCTCATGTTTGTTTTGAAAATGGTTTGCTACTCGCAAGTAAGCTAAAATGTGAATTTTGCCACCCTCAAGTAGGCTTAGAAAACATGGTGATTTGCCACTCTCAAGTGGGCTTAAAACTCGCAATCGATGAATTGTTCCAATTTAAATAATCCAACCTTCACTCACAGCCATTCAGGCAAGTATATCACATAAGCAGTTAGCCTCATGGGAAGCATGCTATCATGGAAATGACTCACACACATGCAAGGATGCTAAAACATAAACACTCACCGAGTACTCCAAGCCAAAACAGAAACTAGTTAGTAATCAATGAATGATCCTAGTTCATGTTAAGATGGCTAATGCAACACATGCAAAATGCAACTAAGATAGGCTCAACTTTTCTAAGATGGCATATGAGATGCTACAGATAACATGTATTTAACTCGAAATTGAAATACAATGCAGTTAGTGTGATGCGCCGAGCCCAGTGCATGCAAGACAGATGAATGGATGCAAACATGCGAAGCATAAGGATGCTAATTGAAACATGCCCTAAAACTAACCATCATAAGCTGGTAAATAAAAGAGAGAAAGACGTGGGGTTGGAAGACATGCATCACACACACGCACACTTATTACAACAGTTGGCCCTCTCGACGGAGGGTCCGAATAAATAATACAGAATCGAATTAACTAATTATTACATAGCACTAACTAATTAACAAATTAATTGAACTAGCATGCAAACTATGTAAAAGGGGCTGCCTCAGCTCTGCTTTGAATGATAAAGGATGCATGCATGCTCGAGTCACCTTGTCGAGCGCGATGCCTCGACTCGCCTTTGTTTGCAATTGATTTCAGAAAGTTGCACGAGGCTCCAGAGAGATGAAACTCCACCCAGGGAAGCTGTGGGAAGGTTGCCGACCAGCTATGGGCAAGGGAGACCACCTGCCGACCACCCTTGGTGGTGAAGACCAGAAAAGGTGGTCGGCTTGTCAGAAAACCAGGTCGGCCGACCAGTTCATTCTCCTGGTTTCTGTTTTTTCTGCAACAAAGGCAAGAGAGAGAGAAGACAAGGTATTTTCAACATATGTGTGCTCGACCATTCTCCCCATCATTGCACAAGCTCTAGGGAGTGTAATCCTCGATCCTCGGCCCACTAATCACGCATCCCGATACATGATGGCCGAGGAGTCAAATTGCACGACTCAATGGGACATGAATGCACATATAAGCAACTAAAACCAATAACTCCATCATGGATGGTCAAGAGTTTCGACGACCGGGAATTGAAGCACGTTTTATCACTTGGAGTATGAAACGTTCCTCGTTTCCCGTGTTTGGACTAACTCCTATTCCAAACACAATGCAACAAGTAGAATAGCATGGCATGTACAAATGCAACTCTAGTATGCAATCCTAAATGTAATGCGACTAAGTGATGTAAACATGCAAAGGATGACATGTGAGCATGCAACTAGCATACACAATGCTATGGACTAATCAAGGGCATACTCAATGCACGTGGATTATATGGCATGCATACACAATGCACTAACATACGCAATATTATGAACGAGGCATACGCAATGCAATGATCGAACATGCGATAACATGGATTATATGGCATACACAAATGCAAGATGGACTTAAACCAAGATGGATGGACCTCAGCCGCACCCAAATCAGTGGCCAAACATGATGAAAACAAGGCCCTGAAAGACACACAAGCATGCACAATGCGAGGGCTCCAAGCCTAAGGCACAAAATGCAACTCTACAAAAGCATTGAAAAGATGAAATATGACATACAATGACACATGTTCCAGCTCTAAAATGACATACAAAATGGCTCTAAATCATGCAAACAACTCACACAATGCATGTTGGATGACTCAAACACCGAAACTAGTGAAGTTCATTACACTATAGGCATGCGAGGCAATGCTCAAATGGCCAAATCAACTCCAAAAAGTCCCTATGCAGGCCAAAATAGGAGCAAAAGTGAACTAAGATGATGGCTCAAAAGGCACAAAAATGAAGCTCATGTAATGGCTCACAAATAGCGCATATAAGCATAACTCTCAAACACATTGAAGGAGTGATAAACATGGGAATATGACAACCTTATATGTTCTGAAATATCATGCTCAACGATGCCAAAACATGCAAACACCTCAAGTTAAGCATGCAATGGATCTCAAAACTCAAGGCTAAGCAAGGCTATTACACTACAAGCATGCATGGCAAGGGTCATTCGACCAAGGGACCTCAGAACAGAGCTAAGGTAGCCCAAAATATGAAAAAAATTAGTTTGGACGATGGCCAAAATATGCTAGAATGGAGGGCCAAAACAACATGCATTTCAAGCTAGTAAACCATGATTTACACTACAACCATATGAAACACATGAGAGGCTACCAAACCAGCCAAAAGTAGAATCATGGCATGTTAAATGATGGCCAAAAACCCACTGAAACATGACCAACACATGCAAGAATGAGGTGCTACTTTGATAGGCTATGCAAGCGATTGTTCTACACATGTAAGAGGCAAACAAAATATGACCAAACCAGCCATAGACAAAGTCTAGATAGGTCCTAAAAGTCACTAAAAATGGCCTGAACCAAGACTTGAAAGTGTGGAAATATGGGCTCCTTTGAAAAGAAAAAAATGCTAGTAAACGAGACAACAAGAGAGAGGGCCACCCCTCTCTGATTTTGGCCCTCAAAACCACATTATCACCACTGAAAATCCACTGGATTTCAGTGGTAGGAAGGCCAAGCAAAGATTAAATCAAAGGCTTTATGGCATGGCACAAAATAAGGCTATTTAAAGCATGCAAGAGGGTAGATGACTCCCAACACCGAAATAGCCTTACACAAACATGAAAATCACTTAAATATGAACCTTTTTTCAGTTGACAACAAAGCTCAAATAAGCATGCAAATGAGGCTATGAGAAATATCAAAATAATGCTTGAAAGAGGGAAAAATGATTACCCTTGAAGCTCAAAAAAACTGGCCAAATTTGGGACCAAAAACCAGACCTTTAACCTCCAAAAATGACCTCCAAGGGCCTCAAAGCAAAGGTGGAAGTGTATGGCTATGAGGTGTAGTGTAAAAGGGTCAAGAACCATGCACTTTTGGAGCCAAAATGTAGAGATATAAAGAGATATATATTTTTTTTGTCTTAGAGGAATTCTGAACCTGTGCCAAGGAAAAGGAGGGCCTCTCTTATAGGGATACAAGGCTAAAGCTTCTTCAAGAAGATAAAAACCAAGGCTCAAGATCCTCCATACACGTGTATGGAGGATACAAACTGTGCCTTCCAACTGGCACAACTGGCACACACTCACACAGACAAAACAGAAGGGAGCTGGCCGACCAGACAGGGTGGTCGGCCGCAAAATGTAGAGATATAGAGAGATATATATTTTTTTTGTCTTAGAGGAATTCTGAACCTGTGCCAAGGAAAATGAGGGCCTCTCTTATAGGGATACAAGGCTAAAGCTTCTTCAAGAAGATAAAAACCAAGGCTCAAGATCTTCCATACACGTGTATGGAGGATACAAACTGTGCCTTCCAACTGGCACAACTGGCACACACTCACACAGACAAAACAGAAGGGAGCTGGCCGACCAGACAGGGTGGTCGGCCGACCAATTTCCCTGGTTGGCCGACCAGGGTAAGTGGTCTCCCAAGACAAAGGGTGGTCAGCCAGCCCATTTGATGGTCTCCCAACTGAATGCAAGCTAGTGGTATGGTGGGAGACCAGCAAATGTGGCTCAGAGACCAAGAAAACCAGCTTCCTCACAAGAAAATCGGTTGGCGGGGAGAAAGTGGTCTCCAAGGAGAAAAAGTGGTCTCCCACCCTTGTACCACCTTCCAAAAAATGAAAACAAGGTTCATGCCAAAAATGAACCAACACCGATGTAAAACGAGGGTTTGGGGGGCAAAACGGGCGGCCGGGTGCCTCGAAAATAGGCTGTTAAGCACCAAAAGTGGCGTACGACCACAAAAGTGGTTTCCCGGACCACAGTGTCCCTCTAGACAGAGGAAACAAGGTGTTTTCCAAAAATCGTGCCAAACGGAGAATATTAAGTGGTCCTGAACCGAGGCGCACGACCGATGGCTCCGAAAACTGAAAACTAGTCTCCAAACGGAAACAGTGGCCTACGACCACTAAGAGATGATCTACAAGACCGCTCCCTCCCTTCGAGAAAATAAAACAAGACTTAGTCCGTAGACCGAGTCAAAGCACAAAGGGTCTCGAGGTCCCGAGGTCCCGAGGTGAGGCTCTTGGCCAAGAACTCTGAAACCTCGAAACGAGCACAACAAGCGCAATCACCGAGCGCTCAATTGATGACGTCTGAGTCTTAAGGTCGGTCAAAAATTGGGTGTCTACAACTATTATATAAACATAGTAATTCACATTCACACAACCACATTCACATCTGTATTTCACATTCGCAAAATAGTGCACAACACAGTCACACATTCGCATTTGCATTTTGGGCGTAACGGGTATACAACCAAACCTGTTATGTCATGCACAATCACATCCAATTTCACATTCACCATCACATAAACGTAACCATTCACATAACCACATTCACATTTGTATTTCACATTTGCAAAAAAGTGCAAAATACTGTGATACATTCACATTTGCTTTATGGGTGTTACAGGTACACAACCAAACCTGTTCTGTTATTCACATTCGCATTCGCTGTCACAATCACCATCACCATCACATTTACATACAACTTCACCCTCAGGCAACCACTTTCACATTTGTAATTTCACACTCCCTAATACAAGTACCAAACACTGCTATACATTCACAAACACAATCTGTGTATTAGAAATGAACAACCCACATTGTTTTATGGCATTACCATTCACATTCCCCAGATATTATGAGTGGCATTACCAATTACGTTCACATTTATGCAACCTAATTCACACTTATGTAGCCAATATTCCTGCTGCCCTTAAATTCCTATTGACATTACTGAATGACACATAAAGCCATATTAACAAAATAAAGTGCATTCCCAAAAAAAACAATTAACCATTGTTGCCTATTCCCAAAACAAAATACACTAATCAGTAATCCATATTCACAATGCTACAAAAAAAATCAAAAACTTCTAATTTTTTCTGTACCAGCAAGCTTTTAATACCATTCCAAAGCAAAAACAGTGTGATTATATACCCAAAATATCAAATCTGCACCTATATACCACCATCAGTAGATAGTCAATTGCCAGCCACAAATGACCTTCTCCTGTCATTCACAAATGACTTCACCATACCGGCTCGCATTGTTCTGCAGCTCTCCCCTCCCATTGACTTGTCAACATCTAGGTGACGCACAAGTTGCTTCATAATGAAGCATACTATAATTCCACAATCATTCCTATCACGAAAATTTAAGTCATTAGTAACAATGTCAAAAGAGACCACGTGCAATGTACGGAAACATGAATGGCATACGTTGCAAAGAAACGTAACAAACTTACGAGTCTGGTTTTTGTTGTGGACAATAATTAACCACTAAAAGCTCTTTCACCAAGTCTTGTGTTTCAACTGTGCCCACCTTCAGTCTACGATTTATGTACTCCTCAAAGTAGGATTTCTACATTATTGTCAAATTTATATTACAATAATTAGTATTGTTGTCCAAAATAAAATACAAATATCACTGCAAAAAAGCAATTGATGTTTACTAACCAGCAACGATGCTTCCCAGTAATGTTTGTCTTCCCTCCCACGTCTTGGTTTCATAGAGTTGTAATGCAACCAAAACCCCTCCTCAGTGTCATAAACCATTAGTGTCCAATGGTTATCTAAGTGGATTGGGAATTGAATATATCTGGCCTTTAGGGCATGCGGGGCACGCAATGCCAAGTACCTGTCACGTACATCTTCGGCCACATCTCTTATCGTAGGCTGCAGACATTCATTTTGGAAATTTAAAATGACAAACTAAAAATGAAAATATTCATTTCTTCAGTTGCATGTCTTACCAAACATAATGTGCTGAAAATGTATGATTTTTCGTCATTCGTGGATTTAGGCGACTTCATTTGCTGCTCGTACATCAGAATTTCCGCGTAGGCATCAATGACCTGCGTGAAAAAGAAAACAATTTTTATTTTTCCTTTCATTGTATACATGTACGTAAATTGCATTCTATGTGAAGAAGCTTCAGAAGTGTGACGAGTATTTAGAAATACCATACTTACATTGCCTCATAATGTCAGTCCCTTAACGATCGCCCGTATGTCATTGCAAGACACAGAGTTAGACACATGTGGTCCAGTCCAGACTTGCGCATTACAATACGTCTTTTGAACAATAAATTCATGTACAAATGCATAATAGTAAGAGCAAGTTGCATAACCTACCCATCACCCCATTTCTCATATGCTTCTTTAAGCTTGTCTTTCTCTTGTGTTGATAACAACTTCCAGATTGGTAGACGATTAGTCAAGTCGAACCGAGAAAATGTCCTATCTGGGTCTACAATGTTGTCAACCTCAATGATGTCATCTTCTATTTCTTGTTTACTGTCACACTCACCCTCATTGACCACACCACTATCAGATGGTTTCATCTGCCTTCCCAACACCAGTGGATATTCATACTCTGGCAGTTTATGCTCCTTCCTATTTTTCTTTTTAATGTTTCTCACAAGCGAGTTTTGCAATGCAGTTGTTCCAGTGTTTTGATTAATACCAGCCATTAAATCCACATCACATGCCATTTGCCCAATGTCGCTAATCGGGGTCACATGAGTATCCACCCCTTGCAACTCTGTCTTCTCATTCACATTAGATGGAAACGATGTTGACAATGGCATAATGGCAAGTACGTTTGCGTCACAGTGGTACATTTCCTCATTACTGTGCTTCATCTCTTGTACATCAGCAGCTGCTTGGGTGTATTCATGGACTGCATACTCCTCCAACTGTTCCACGAGCTTCGCGTTTTTGTCATTAAGTTCATCCACTAGCTGTTGCATCCTTTCAATGTCACATTCCTTCTGCTTATTGTTCACTGTGATTTCTTGTTCTAACTTGGCACATTTTTCTTTGTACGCTGCCCTCATTGTTGCCAGTTCTGTCTGTAATGCAAATATGACATCAGATTTACGTGCTACTTTTATCTTGAGCACACCAATATCAAGCAGTGCTCTCTGGTATTCTTCAGACATAGATGCACCCTGAGCACATTGATCATTACTCTCAGCACCAATCTCACTGCGCTTTGAACATTCGGCCTTTGCTCCAATTTGTTTAACATCTTTTGTCTTCATGAAGCGTCGTTCAGAATGACTTATGTGCAAATCTGTTACCATAACCTGCAAACAATTTAAAAATAAAAAATCAAAAATAGTAAATTGGCACATCTAATATTTACTCTAACGGTACAGAAAATCGTACTTCCACATCATTTGGCTGCTCAATGTCCACTGCTCTTATCTTTGTGACCAACTTGCCGGTATTCCATTTCATAAACCTCATAAATCCATCTCCACGATTTGTTTGTATCAAGTTGGTGTGCTCACATATCCAAAACTGTGTGACCATGGGTTAGAAATATTAGCTATGAAAGTTTTTCAAAACAAATGCAAAATTATATTGTGGGAAAAAAAAAAACAGAGCACTTACAAGTAGGGCAGTAACACATCCAGTAACTTTCTCAAGCTTAGAGTAAAATTGCTTAATTGACTCCATCAAATTTGTGCAGATTGCTCCAGCCCAATCATATGCCTTCATGTTGTCTAGATCCTCTATAACCCGGACGAACCCCCATCCCACGGTCTCTCCTGAAGTAGCAAAGAATAAGTTCCCACACAAGTACAAACTTAGTAACTTTGCTACATCCTGGTGATCCTGCGTAGTGTCGCCAAGTAATGCATCCATTAACAGTTCCTTAATGGTCTTCAAGTTTATGCGTGCTATTTTGGGACACCTTCGTTGGATGAAGTCAGTCGGGAGTCTTAGCCCATGTGACACATCTAAACTCTTCTTACCACCTTGAATTCCAAATATTAGTTGCATATCGATGCTCGTAAGCTCAATGTGTTTACCACCAATCATGAAAGCCGACTTATCTGGAACAAATGTCTGAATGATCCTCATTACAATGTCATCACATTTTTGGAATTCATGTTGGTTTAGATCGATTTTTCGCATCGCATCCAACAACAACCAGAACGGTGTTTTCTGAAGATGTTGCAAATGCTCATCTTTCAATTTTGACACTGCCACCAGCTTCACAATTCCAGCAATGTTGGAACGGTAGCAAATTGTTGGTTGTTTGTTCAGTTGTTGGTGAGGCTTATATTTCAGTTTCTTTCCTTTTCGGGCACTGCTTTACCCTAACGCGTTCACATTCTGTGACGGAGTTTGAGACTGCCATCTTTTACTAGTTCTAGTCCCTTCACTGCTGCTCACTTTTGGCTTGGAGCCTGACTGTGATGTATGTTTAATTGAGCCTCCTGAAAAAAATGCCACAAAAAATTCACAATTCATATACAAGCAAGATCTTACTGATAATGTATGTGAATATGTACTTTAATAGCAATACATAACATTGCATGTCAGTATGTTCGTGATGTGACTAGTGTCACTGAGAAGTACTTGGCGTAACTGTGACAAATTACGTGCACATGTGACTGAGAAGTACTTGACGTAACTGTGACAAATTACGCGCACACATTCAAGGCCATGTTTTCAAATGTGACTGAGAAGTACTTGACGTAACCGTGACAAATTATGCGCACACATTCATAGCTATGACTATGACAAATTACGCGCACACATTCACAGCCATATTTCCAAATGTGACTGAGAAGTACTTGACGTAACTGTGAGAAATTACGCAAACACATTCATGACTATGACAAATTACGAGCACACATTCACGGCCATGTTTTAAATGTGACTGAGAAGTACTTGACGTAACTGTGACAAATTACGCGAACACATTCATGTTTTCAAATGTGACTGAGAAGTACTTGACGTAACTATGACAAATTACGCGCACACATTCAAGGCCATGTTTTCAAATGTGATTGAGAAGTACTTGACGTAACTGTGACAAATTACGCGCACACATTCACGGCCATGACTGTGACAAATTACGCGCACACATTCACGGCCATGTTTCCAAATGTGACTGAGAAGTACTTGACGTAACTGTGACAAATTACGTGCACACATTCACGGCCATGTTTCCAAATGTGACTGAGAAGTACTTGACGTAATTGTGACAAATTACGCGAACACATTCATGGCCATGACTATGACAAATTATGAGCACACATTCACGGCCATGTTTTCAAATGTGACTGAGAAGTACTTGACGTAACTGTGACAAATTACGCGACATGGTTTCAAATGTGACTGAGAAGTGCTTTACGTAACTGTGACAAAGGTGTGCGTGTAATTTTTTAAATTTGTAATTTGTCACATTTGTATATCTGAGTGAAAACAACCAAACGACATCGTACCACAATGTGCCACTGTACACACAGTCCAACTTACATGTGCTTCCACTCACATCCAACACTAATTTCATATTGGGCCATAATCACATTCATTAACTGTACAACACACAACGACAAACCCCAAAATAGTCTACCAAACCCAATACTATGCTTGGATCAAAAAAAAAAAAACAAATAAAATCAAATCAAATAATGATTATGACTGTGGCCCCCAAAATAGTCTACCAAACCCAATTCAACAACGAATCAAGCATAAATCACCCACACTGGTCAACCCGCAGAAGCTCCATCTTCCAACCCCAACATACATATTATTTCCAATTCGAAAACTGTAAAATCAATTATTCATCACAATTCTCACAAAACATACAAATAACAAAGCAGATTACGACTGAAGGTCACATAAACCCTAGTTTTGGGTTATTAATAAAAATCAAATAAATTAACATTGCGAAACAAGGGCAAATCCACATTTACGTTTCGGAGTCATCATTCCTCCTTCTCACCGTAAACAGTAACCGTTATCACCTTTCCCTCGAACGTCTCCATCGAATCGCTCCCCTTCTCCTGTTCGTGGTGAGTTTTGAAATGTTAACAACTGAATCAGCTGTTTACATTAGCGTAGAGGCACAAAACATATCTACTTCTTTTTAACCCCTATAATTTTGCCAAACTGATCCTTGATTTCCACAAATAACGTGCTTTTTGAATTTCCAAATTAATGTATATGGATATGATATTAACATCTACTATTAAGGGTAAATGTGTCAAGTAAATTTCCATAGGACTTATGAGGATATAAGTTTTTACTTAGGACTTAACTTATCATAAGTGTGTGAAAAAGGACTTATAAATAAGTCTCCCTATAAATTAAAATTTTTAATTTTATCTCTATACACATCAATAATTTTTGAATAATACTATACTACCCTCATCTTCTATAACAAATCTTAATCCTAAACCTGCTAAAGCCACAATTTTAGTAGTTCCTTATGTTTAAATCACAAATAACTATAAATCGATGATAAAGTTGAATAGTACAATGCTATGTGCTTTCCCTATTTTGCAGCATTCATCATACAATAACAAGAAATTTACCCATACACTTTATAGTCCTCCAAAACTACAATTATACAATAAAATAAAATAAAAAATGCTTTTCTGAACTTCTCTTGGTACCATTTTTTGATTCTCATCAAAGTAATTTGAATATTTAAAGTCGGATGCTTAACGTTAGCAGTTAAGGAAGTCTTTGAGCATATTCCTTCTGTTCCATCAATCTTTCATAGGTTAGAATTAAGTTGGGGGAGGGAGATGGGGCGTATTGGTAATTTGATTGAAGAATATAAATATAATTAAAAAATTTAGAAAAAGATGTGCACCGAGTTGATCAAGTGTGTGGAAATAGAATTTTTTTTGCACTGTATAGGTTTTTTTTTTTTTTTTTTTGCACTGCTATAATTTATAAATATTTTATCTTATTTCTCTTTAATTTATTGATGTTCCAATTTCACTTCATTTGTGTGCTTGTATTATAAATATATATTTAAAATCCACAACTTACCCCTCATTTTCCCTTGTACCTGACACTTCCCTCCCCTTTGCCACCCATCTAAAGACGGTTTTGAAGCACTACTGTACTTAGTAGCCACTACAAGAAAAAGTAATTTTAGCGACTAAAAATATAAATTTCGTCGTTGAAAGTAGGATAATTGGCGACTAAAATTGAATTAGTAGCCAAAAGTGAAGACTTTCGGTGACTAAAACAGTTTAGTAGCCAAATGTGTTGTTATTGGCGACTAAAAATTAGTTTAGTCACCGATCATATGGGTTTTAGCGACTAAAACAATTTTAGTAGCCAAAAGTGAAGGTTTTTGACGATTAAAAAATAGTTTGGTTGCCGATTATAGGTGTTTTACTGACAAAAAAAAATTTTGTAGCCAAAAGTAAAGGTTTTTGGCTACTAAAAAAAATTTAGTAGCTAAAAGTGGACAATTGGCGACTAAAATTCAGTTTAGTTGGCAAAAGTGGAGGTTTTGGCGACTAAAAATAAGTTTAGTCGCTGAAAGTGGTTATTTTTAGGCGGAAATTATTTTTTTTAGCGACTAAATTATTAGTAGTAGCCAAAACTAAGGTTTTTGGCGACTAAAAAAAATTTAGTCGCCAAAAGTGGCTTCCTTTTTTTTTTAATAAATAATTTATTTTTTACATAAATTATATTGAATAAAAATAATTATGTTTATATATATAGTTTTATATTAACACAGGTCAATATACTATATAAATAATATATTTTGCATATATATTAATGTGGTATTATTGTAGCATAGTGGAGAGATTGTGTTGCTAAAGGTTTAGAATGTGGGAGGGTGGTGGTTCAAAACTTGGGAAGAGCATAGGGTAATTTTTTTTTTTTCTGAAATAAGCTTTTGGCGACTAAAATGGGTGGTCGCCAAAAACTTCAGTATTGGCGACGAAAAAAATAGACGGCAAATGTATAAATTAAAAAAAAAATAATTCAGTATTGGCGACTAAAAGTTTAGTCGCCAAATGTATAATTTAAAAAATATAAATGAGCTTTGGCGACGAAAATTTTAGTCGCTACAGACTTGGTTTTTGGCGACTAAAAGTTTTTTAGTCGCCAATACCTCCGGTGACCATGTATTCGCAACAAAACCGGCGACTAAAATATTTAATCAGGGAAAGTGAAAAGTCGACTTTTGGCGACTAAAAAAGGACTTTTGGTGATTAAAAATTTAGTCGCCAAAAATACTTTTTCTTGTAGTGAGCAGTTTAAGGTTGTTGAAAGTCTTAGACTGAATATCAAAATAAAATCTTATCTAACTTTTAAAAAGTTAGGACTTTCAATGTTAAAAATTATTAAAATTTTATTGTGGGTTCTAGACAACAATTGAATTGGTTTAATAGTCTAGTCACCTTTGATTGTGCTTAACACACATGAGGGGATGTTGTACCTAAACTATTCATTTTATGAGTATATTGAGAAGATCATTCATATAAAAAATTAGATTGATTAAATATCAATAATCAATTAATATGATCATATTTGTTTAAAAAAAATACGTGTAACAAATGTAATTTAAAAAATAAATTATTCAACAAAAATAAAACAATTATCTGACAACAATGATTGTAGAGATAAATTTACTTGAAAACATTTTCAGGCTATATATAACTAGTAAAACCATTCATCAATCAGAGGAAATGGTTATGTTAAGATTCATGATATGGCAAAGCATTCGCCTCATTAATTATGCTTGATGATTAATTAGAAAGGAGAGGTTGGGTAAGATGTTTGTGGAATTAGATTGAGATTAATCAAAAGCAAAAGTCCTTCAAAAGTATTGAAAGATCAGCATATATATATATATATATTAATTTCAGAGAAACTTCACAATATTATAAGATGAATTGCGTTAAAATGTGTACAAACCTCTTTATTTTGTAATGGAATATAACAAGCATATATCAATATTTAGCTCCAAAAAATAAAATTAAAAATTCTCTCAGCTTTCAGGACTATGTATAGATCATGTAGGAATATGTGCAAGAATGTTGACTATAAGTTTATACCAATAAACCAGCCTCCTTTTTTAGCACAGCCATCAAAAAATCATTCCAAGCATCAATAGGTCCAGGCAAGCACCAATGAACACAATCATCGTAACCCTTCATCCATTTATTCCCCCAGTGAGATCCCGGGTGTCCATCAGGCCTCACCATCATTGCCCCCGTCACATCCAACGCTCCAAATTTCTTTCCTCGCCTCTCCCCTCTCTTCTTTGCCCTTTCAACCTCTTCCAATTGAATTCTTCTAAGTTCCAAGTCAACACCTCCTAATTTCACCCCATCCCCGGCCAAAGGACTAGTCCTATTACACCTTCCTCCGGTGTCCCATGCCCCATTCTCAAAATGGGCCGGTGAAAAAGTCCTCAACAAAGTTACCATCTTGCTCCTGCACTCTCCGCATTGATCGATGTGATTGAGGGCTGCACGGAAGGACATTCGTAGGGCAAAGCCGAGACCATGATCAGTGACATTTGGTTCATTGCAATACACACAACCTATTAAATTATTGCCTTCGTATAGGTAAAGTTTTCTGAAGAACCAGTGCGCATCTGAAATGATGGCATAGTCTATGTTGGGAAGTTTTTGGGCCCATTTGTCATCGATTCTGTCAAGTTGTAAGTCAAAAATGCCAGTGTTTGAACCGTTGATCACTCTCTCCTTGCCTTTTATCAGGAATTTGGACCATAGGATCATGAGAGTAAAATCATGGAAAGGGAAGTGCCACGTTCGGAACCGGTCTTCTGAGTCCTTGTAAACTTCTCTTGGAATTTCTTCCTACAAGATTTGAAACAAAATACATTTGTCAATGCAAATTCATAGTCCATTTTTTTTTTTTCCAAGCTTACAAAATATATAATTTATGAAAGCTTACATGTATGTCTAAAATTTTGATATTCTAAAAATTAAATCCAAACCTCCCTTGATCCTTTCATTTTGTACCTCATCCCCTTCTCTGTCATATTTTGGATTATATAATTTTGTGGGAATGTCAATTCAAAAGTCTACTTTATATCCAAACATGATATTCGGAATTAAGCAATGTACATAATCCAATTTCATAACTTAATCACTCAAACAAACACTACGTCTTCTCTCAATTGACAGTAAATGAGAAGGAAAAAGAAAATAAAATTTGTATTCCTTCCTGGTACTGTGTTTTGTTATTGGGAAAAAATTATAAGTGGTTATTTTTACTAAAAAGTATAGAATTATTTTTGAATAATTCTACATATATTAACAATCTTACTAAAAAAACATACTAAGGTCAAGTTTGGCAACTTGTAAAAAAGTTAAAAAGTCAAAAAGTTACTCAAAAAGTTAAAAAGTTAACATTATTCACCAAAAATCAACAATTACGGCTGCACAACTCCCAATTCGAATTTTTCCCTACCAATCAATTTTTACAATTTTTTATTACACATTTTTTCATAAAAAGTCAAAAAATTAACCTAAATATCTATATTTTAACACAAACATCCATATTTTCAACCTCAATTTTTTAGTCTAAAAAGACAAAAAGTGCACTTATTTAGGACACCCCAAACAACCCTTAAAAATAAAAATGCTCAATGTGATTGGTTACCAAAAAATTAATGATACTTAAACATTTAATAATGTTTGAACATGTATATTTTTAGTAAGATTATTGTCGGAGTCAGAAAAAAATATCTATCAGCTTATTGGAGTTAATCCAAACAAGGCTTACAATGGGTTCAGCCCAACAAATATCACACCTCCCATCTATATAAAGGGGCATCTCAGAGGAAGAGGTATGTCATCTCGCTCTACATTACACACCAACACTCTTCATTCCTATACCTTCATTCTTTCAATCAAGTGACTAACTTTGCTATCAGAGTGTCTCTGGCCAGCAATCCTGGTTGGATGGCCGATCATGCGCATCGTTGCAAATCTACAAAGACAAAGTTCATCTCTTCGTTGGATTTCTATAATTCATGTGAGAAGATTTTTATGGTCTTACAATTATTAATAAGAATTTCAATAGATGTAGGATTTTTCATTATTTATATACGTAAATTTTCTTGTAAATTAATAGTTAAAGAAAAAGAAAAATAGAATCATATTTTCAATTATTGGGGGGTCTTTTAGGAAGTGGGTTATAACCTATTTCCTTCTCTTATAAAAAATTAATTATAATCATCTTTCTAAAAAAAACCCGTTATTTGTTCCTGTAATATTTTTTCCGACGAAAACATTCCTGACAATTATACGGAGGAAAATGTCTCGTAACTCAAATTTTGTGGCTCAAAAGTGGCTCAAATGGCCAAAACGACGTCGTTTTGGCCATTTTTATGTTATTCTGTACTCAAAACGACGTCGTTTTGGCCATTTGAGTCACTTTTAAGTCACAAAATTTGAGCTACGTAACATTGTCGTTATACGGAGGGGCTAGCGGACAGCTTTGGTTGCGGCGTCGTTTTTGTGTGATTGGGTAAATATCCCACAAAGTCAACTATTACATATAATCAAGCACGTTCCAATTTTTGGTTGGTTTTGATTGGATAATAATTCCCCTACCTCTGACTTTGATTTGCTAAACCAATCATGTGATGTGATCCTCTTTCAAGAACCATCAGTACTTGTACACCATTTTATAGTTTGAACGGGCAATTTGTGGTGACCGTTTTGGTTTTGTTTGTATTTGCCGTGTTATTTTAGTCAACAATATCTAAATAATTTAATGATATGTTTAGTTGTGTTTTTATTTTTATTTTTTAAAATATATAAAAAAAAATTATTTGACAAATTGTTTTTGAAAAATATCTTTTTAGATAACCCTTTTTAAAAAAATATTAAATTAGTTATTTTGAATTCTTAAAAATTGTATTAGTACTAAAATAAAAATAATCAGTGTGTTTAGTTTGAGTTTTTTTGATTAAATTTTTTGAAAACTGAATTTTTTTATTTTCGTATTTTTTTATTTTTAGTGAATATTTTTTAAATTTTAAATATTTTTTTTTTACTTTTTTAGATGCACCTTAGTTAAATGTATCTAAAAAGTAAAAAAATTTGTGAAAAAATATTTTAAAAAATTAATAAATACATAAAAATATTTAAAAAAATGTACTGAATTCTTATATTTTTTGTATTTTTGATATTTAGTGAATTTTTAAAAGATTTTTTTTACAATTTTTTTACTTTTTAGGTGTATTTATGTTAGGTGTGTCTAAAAAGTAAAAAAATTGCTTAAAATATTAAAAAGATTCAGTAAAAATAAAAAAAAAACACGAAAAATAAGAATGTAAAATTTTCTAAAAATTATTTTCTGAAAAATAAAAACAAGCAAGCTGAATGGATTTTTTTTAATTTTTAGAGTATGATCTTATTTACGCATCACAATATGAGTGAACAAAACACAACTTGTGATTAATTTAAACGGTGTTGTTGGGCTGTGATGGGCTCGATTCTATATCCATCTCGATAATCTAAATCATTCAAGGTATAGAATTCGTTGAGTATATCATTCCTACAAAACATTATATTAATCAGATATCGATAGCCACTTGATCAACTTACATTTGTATCTGTGGTTTATTTTTAAAATCATAATTATTGTTGAAACAAATGCAACATAATCAAATGACTATATTTGATCAACACGATTTTTTGAAAGAATGATATACTCGATAAGTTATGCATATTAAACGGTTTAAAATATTGATATGAGTCTAGAATCAGGTCAACCACGAACCAATAGTACCATCTAATTAAATTATCTAATTAAATTTTG
Organism: Camellia sinensis; assembly: GCF_004153795.1. Lineage (NCBI taxonomy): Eukaryota > Viridiplantae > Streptophyta > Magnoliopsida > Ericales > Theaceae > Camellia > Camellia sinensis. Next base: position 1,353,532 of record NW_021025386.1, read on the forward strand.
GACCGGAGAGAAGCTGTGAGTTAATTTAAAGTTGTAGAATTCACTTTAGTTAGGTTGAAAATACTTATCACTCAGTTTTGGTTTTTAAAAGTTACTTTTTTATTTTCCGTATTTATTTGTTTTCACTAAATTTTTTTAATATTTTAAATAATTTTTATTTTTATTTTTAGACATCTAACTTGTGAAAAAAATCTATAAAAAATTCACTAAATAACAAAAATATAAAAAAAAATGGAAATTTGATATATTTTTGAATATTTATTAACTTTTTAAAATATTTTTTCACAAATATTTTACTTTTTAAATATATCTAAATAAGGTACACCTAAAAAGGTCAAAAAATTTGCTTAAAATTTTAAAAATATTCACTATAAATAAAAAAAATATGAAAAATAAAAAACTTAATTGTTTAAAAATTAAATTCAAAAAATTAAAACTAAACATACTGTATATGTTTTTTTTTTTTGTCACTATTTCAAAGAGATTGTTAAGGAAAATTTGGGAGAGACTCCCTCTTCTGCTATGGATGCTTTGATTCGTAAAGGAAACAAATTAAATCATGTGACATCAATTTCTAGAAGGAAAAAAAACGAGAAGATATTATTTGACATTGGTAAAGTAAGCTTTTTTATATGGTTAATGTTAAAGATTTTAAAAATTTTGTTAAAATTTCTATTAACCATCCCATATGGTTGTGGGATTCACATGATATCTATATAATGTGAATTCCACACCCATATAAAATATTGATAAAAATTTTGATAAAATTTTTAGAATTTCTAACCATTTTCTTTTTAGTATACTTGGGCAAAGTCCAAAGGTTCTTTTTCTTAAACCAATGACCAAATAAACAAAAGGAACAAATGAGACAAAAAAAGAAAGAAGGGCACACTGGCTTGAGAATTGATGGCACCATTTTATATAATATAGGAATAATGTTGGAAATACCAATTTTTTTATTAAATAAGTAGTCAAATATCTCACACGGTAGTTGTTTGTGGATCGTACACCTAGGGGTGCAACTCGGGCGAGTTCGGTCGGGTTGGGGGTCTGCCCAAGCCCGACCCGAATTGTATTTGGCATTGCCCAAGCCCGCCCAAGCCCGACCATGAACCCGAACATTGTTGCCCAAGCCCGGCCCAAGCTTTGTATTTTGAACTCGGGTTGCCCGAATTGCCCGAGTTCAGAAACCTGTAGGTAGATCTAAGGGTAGACATAAAAGATGCTAATCTAATGGTAGAAAACTAACCAAAAAAAAATAAAAAATAAAAATTAAGACTAACTCTTTTACTTAATAGAAGACTAACCAAAAAAAAAAAGCAGAAGATTAATTATTATTTTTTTTTCTGAAATAACCTTTTGGTGACTAAAACGGGTGGTCGCCAAAAGCTTCAGTATTGGCGACGAAAAAAATAGACGGCAAATGTATAAATTAAAAAAAAAATAATTCAGTATTGGCGACTAAAAGTTTAGTCGCCAAATGTATAATTTAAAAAATATAAATGAGCTTTGGCGACGAAAATTTTAGTCGCTACAGACTTGGTTTTTGGCGACTAAAAGTTTTTTAGTCGCCAATACCTCCGGTGACCATGTATTCGCGACAAAACCGGCGACTAAAATATTTAATCAGGGAAAGTGAAAAGTCGACTTTTGGCGACTAAAAAAGGACTTTTGGTGATTAAAAATTTAGTCGCCAAAAATACTTTTTCTTGTAGTGAGCAGTTTAAGGTTGTTGAAAGTCTTAGACTGAATATCAAAATAAAATCTTATCTAACTTTTAAAAAGTTAGGACTTTCAATGTTAAAAATTATTAAAATTTTATTGTGGGTTCTAGACAACAATTGAATTGGTTTAATAGTCTAGTCACCTTTGATTGTGCTTAACACACATGAGGGGATGTTGTACCTAAACTATTCATTTTATGAGTATATTGAGAAGATCATTCATATAAAAAATTAGATTGATTAAATATCAATAATCAATTAATATGATCATATTTGTTTAAAAAAAATACGTGTAACAAATGTAATTTAAAAAATAAATTATTCAACAAAAATAAAACAATTATCTGACAACAATGATTGTAGAGATAAATTTACTTGAAAACATTTTCAGGCTATATATAACTAGTAAAACCATTCATCAATCAGAGGAAATGGTTATGTTAAGATTCATGATATGGCAAAGCATTCGCCTCATTAATTATGCTTGATGATTAATTAGAAAGGAGAGGTTGGGTAAGATGTTTGTGGAATTAGATTGAGATTAATCAAAAGCAAAAGTCCTTCAAAAGTATTGAAAGATCAGCATATATATATATATATATTAATTTCAGAGAAACTTCACAATATTATAAGATGAATTGCGTTAAAATGTGTACAAACCTCTTTATTTTGTAATGGAATATAACAAGCATATATCAATATTTAGCTCCAAAAAATAAAATTAAAAATTCTCTCAGCTTTCAGGACTATGTATAGATCATGTAGGAATATGTGCAAGAATGTTGACTATAAGTTTATACCAATAAACCAGCCTCCTTTTTTAGCACAGCCATCAAAAAATCATTCCAAGCATCAATAGGTCCAGGCAAGCACCAATGAACACAATCATCGTAACCCTTCATCCATTTATTCCCCCAGTGAGATCCCGGGTGTCCATCAGGCCTCACCATCATTGCCCCCGTCACATCCAACGCTCCAAATTTCTTTCCTCGCCTCTCCCCTCTCTTCTTTGCCCTTTCAACCTCTTCCAATTGAATTCTTCTAAGTTCCAAGTCAACACCTCCTAATTTCACCCCATCCCCGGCCAAAGGACTAGTCCTATTACACCTTCCTCCGGTGTCCCATGCCCCATTCTCAAAATGGGCCGGTGAAAAAGTCCTCAACAAAGTTACCATCTTGCTCCTGCACTCTCCGCATTGATCGATGTGATTGAGGGCTGCACGGAAGGACATTCGTAGGGCAAAGCCGAGACCATGATCAGTGACATTTGGTTCATTGCAATACACACAACCTATTAAATTATTGCCTTCGTATAGGTAAAGTTTTCTGAAGAACCAGTGCGCATCTGAAATGATGGCATAGTCTATGTTGGGAAGTTTTTGGGCCCATTTGTCATCGCTTCTGTCAAGTTGTAAGTCAAAAATGCCGGTGTTTGAACCGTTGATCACTCTCTCCTTGCCTTTTATCAGGAATTTGGACCATAGGATCATGAGAGTAAAATCATGGAAAGGGAAGTGCCACGTTCGGAACCGGTCTTCTGAGTCCTTGTAAACTTCTCTTGGAATTTCTTCCTACAAGATTTGAAACAAAATACATTTGTCAATGCAAATTCATAGTCCATTTTTTTTTTTTTTTCCCAAGCTTACAAAGTATATAATTTATGAAAGCTTACATGTATGTCTAAAATTTTGATATTCTATAAATTAAATCCAAACCTCCCTTGATCCTTTCATTTTGCACCTCATCCCCTTCTCTGTCATATTTTGGATTATATAATTTTGTGGGAATGTCAATTCAAAAGTCTACTTTATATCCAAACATGATATTCGGAATTAAGCAATGTACATAATCCAATTTCATAACTTAATCACTCAAACAAACACTACGTCTTCTCTCAATTGACAGTAAATGAGAAGGAAAAAGAAAATAAAATTTGTATTCCTTCCTGGTACTGTGTTATGTTATTGGGAAAAAATTATAAGTGGTTATTTTTACTAAAAAATATAGAATTATTTTTCAATAATTCTACATATATTAACAATCTTATTAAAAAAACATACTAAAAATAAAAATGCTCAATGTGATTGGTTACCAAAAAATTAATGATACTTAAACATTCAATAATGTTTTAACATGTATATTTTTAGTAAGATTATTGTCGGAGTCAGAAAAAAAATATCTATCAGCTTATTAGGGTTAAACCAAATAAGGCCTACAATGGGTTCAGCCCAACAAATATCACACCTCCCATCTATATAAAGGGACATCTCAGAGGAAGAGGTATGTCATCTCGCTCTACATTACACACCAACACTCTTCATTCCTATACCTTCATTCTTTCAATCAAGTGACTAACTTCGCCATCGGAGTGTCTCTGGCCAACAACCCTGGTTGGATGGCCGATCATGCGCATCGTTGCAAATCTACAGAGACAAAGTTCATCTCTTCGTTGAATTTTTATAATTCATGTGAGAAGATTTTTATGGTCTTACAATTATTAATAAGAATTTCAGTAGATGTAGAATTATTCATTATTTATATACGTAAATTTTCTTGTAAATTAATAATTAAAGAAAAAGAAAAATAGAATCACATCTTCAATTGTTGGGGGGTCTTTTGGGAAGTGAGTTATAATTCACTTCCCAGATTATAACCTATTTCCCTCTCTCACAAAAAATTGATTATAATCATCTTTTTAAAAAATCTGTTATTTGTTCCTTGGGAAAAAGATTGAGAGCTCTATACCTATGATGTGATGTTTGTGCCTTGCTTTATTTTTTTTTAATTTTTTTTTTTTAACTTTAACACATCATTAAAGCTCAAATTAAATCTCTAGATTTAGAACTCTCTATCGTTTCTCTATGTTCCTGTAATATTTTTTCCGACGAAAACATTCCTGACAATTATACGGAGGGGTTAACGGACAGCTTTGGTTGCGGCGTCGTTTTTATGTGATTGGGTAAATATCCCAAAAGTCAACTATTACATATAATCAAGCACGTTTCAATTTTTGGTTGGTTTTGATTGGATAATAATTCCCCTACCTCTGACTTTGATTTGCTAAACCAATCATGTGATGTGATCCTCTTTCAAGAACCATCAGTACTTGTACACCATTTTATAGATTGAACGGGCAATTTTTGGTGACCGTTTTGGTTTTGTTTGTATTTGCCGTGTTATTTTAATCAATAATATCTAAATAATTTAATGATATGTTTAGTTGTGTTTTTATTTTTATTTTTTAAAATATATAAAAAATTATTTGACAAATTGTTTTTGAAAAATATTTTTTTAGATAACCCTTTTTAAAAAAATATTAAATTAGTTATTTTGAATTCTTAAAAACTGTATTAGTACTAAAATAAAAATAATCAGTGCGTTTGGTTTGAGTTTTCTGGAGTGTTTGGTTTTAATTTTTTGAATTTAATTTTTTAAAAATTGAGTTTTTGTTTTTAATGAATATTTTTAAAATTTTAAGTATTTTTTTTTAAGATGTATTTTACTTAGATGTATTTAAAAAATAAAATATTTGTAAAAAAATATTTTAAAAAATTAAAAAATTAATAAATACACAAGAAAACGAAAAATATATTTAATTATTTTTTTTATATTTTTTGTATTTAATAATTTTTTTAAAGTTTTTTTTTAATAAATATTATATTTTTTAAGTATATGTATGCTATATAATTTTTTTACTTTTTAGGTGTATTTATGTTAGGTGTATCTAAAAAGTAAAAAAATTATTTAAAATATTAAAAAAATTCAGTAAAAACAAAAAAAAACACGAAAAATAAGAATATAGAATTTTCTGAAAATTATTATCTGAAAAATGAAAACAAGCAAGCTGAATGGATTTTTTAAAATTTTTAGAGTATGATCTTATTTACGCATCACAATATAAGTGAACAAAACACAACTTGTGATTAATTTAAACAGTGTTGTTGGGCTGTGGTTGGCTCGATTCTAGATCTATCTTGATAATCTAAATCATTGAAGGTATAAAATTTGTTGAGTATATCATTCTTATAAAACATTATATTAATCAGATATCGATAGCCACTTGATCAACTTACATTTGTATCTGCGGTTTATTTTTAAAATCATAATTATTGTTGAAACAAATACAATCTAATCAAATGACTATATTTGATCAACACGATTTTTTGAAAGAATGATATACTCGATGAGTTATGCATATTAAGCGATTTAAAATATTGATATGAGTCTAGAATCAGGTCAACCACGATCCAATAGTATCATCTAATTAAATTTTGGACTAGAGAAGCTGTGAGTTAATTTAAAGTTGTAGAATTCACTTTAGTTAGGTTGAAAATACTTATCACTCAGTTTTGGTTTTTAGAAGTTACTTTTTGGTTTTTTGTATTTATTTATTTTCACTGAATTTTTTTAATATTTTAAGTAATTTTTATTTTTATTTGTAGACATCTAACATAAATACATTTAAAAAGTATAATTTTTGTGAAAAAAATCTGTAAAAAATTCACTAAATAACAAAAATACAAAAAAAAATGGAAATTTAATATATTTTTGAATATTTATTAACTTTTTAAAATATCTTTTCACAAATATTTTACTTTTTAAATATATCTAAATAAGGTACACCTAAAAAAGTAAAAAAAATTGCTTAAAATTTTAAAAATATTCACTACAAATAAAAAAAAATATTAAAAATAAAAAACTTAATTTTTAAAAAATTAAATTCAAAAAATTAAAACTAAACATACTGTATATGTTTTTTTTTTGGTCACTATTTCAAAGAGATTGTTAAGGAAAATTTGGGAGAGACTCCCTCTTCTGCCATGGATGCTTTGATTCGTAAAGGAAACAAATTAAATCATGTGACCTCAATTTCTAGAAGGAAAAAAAAAAAAACGAGAAGATATTATTTGACATTGGTAAAGTAAGCCTCCGTTTGGGAAGTGGGTTGGCTTTTTGGCTTTTTGGCTTTTTTAGCTATTTTAGCCTGGGCTAAAAAGCTTGGTTTGGGAAGGGCTTTTTGGCTTTTTTGACTTTTTTTGTGAGAGAAGAATGTAATGATTATAGGTTGGATGTGATGTTTTGTTTGTTATGGCTAAAATAGCATATTTTGTTTTTTGTGGCTAAAATAGCCAAAAAAGCCTGAAAATCAACTTGCCAAACAGAGGCTAAGTTTTTTTATATGGATAATGTTAAAGATTTTAAAAGTTTCCTTAAAATTTTTATCAACCGTCCCATATGATTGTAGGATCCACATGAAATCTATATAACGTGAATTTCATACCCATATAAAATATTAATAAAAATTTTGATAAAATTATTAGAATTTCTAACCATTTTCTTTTTAGTATACTTGGGCAAAGTCCAATGGTTCTTTTCTTAAACCAATGACCAAATAAACAAAAGGAACAAATGAGACAAAAAAAGAAAGAAGGGCACACTGGCTTGAGAATTGATGGCACCATTTTATATAATATAGGAATAATGTTGGAAATACCAATCATCAAAAATCTGTCCAAGCCCGTCCAGATTACAAGATATAGTTGCCCAAGCCTTAAAAAAACTCGGGCTGGGCTCGGGTTGCTCGGGTTGAGCCCGCCCGAATTGCACCCCTACGTACACCCATGTGAAACATTTGATTATTTATTTGTTAAAACATTTAGAGTCTATAGTATTTTTCATAATATAATTCACTAAATTTTCAATTGAATTACCGCATTGTGTTTTTTGTGCAAATAAATTGTTCAAAATTATAAATGGTCTACTATCAAACAAATAATAATAATTATTTTGTCAATGAAAACGATGATAAAAATCTAAAGGGTTCCATTATGTCATAAAAGGCAAATCTAATGAGGACTCTAATCTTTGACTACCCTAAAATAAACAAATTACAATGGTAACGTCATGTCCAACCAAGAAATTATAACTAAGTGTTTTGTTATAATATATTAGAAAATGCTAACTACCGTTCAATGAATAGTGGTAAAATATGTATTAAATTTTAAATTATTTGATCCTTAATCTAGACTTATAAGATTTTATAAAAAAATAATAAAAATTAAATTGAAGTGTCTAAAGTTGAACCAGCATCAAAATAACTCTTCGTTACACAATTGTAATCATCACATACCACATAGTTTGGTAAAGAATTCTGTATTTTTCTAATAATAGAATTTTCCTAAACTTTATACTTTGCATACAATACAAGTAATATAGAATGCACAAGAAAAGCATATTAATGGTACGATCAAGCAGGTCAGTAATAGCATTGTCACATTAAAATATTGTGCTTTCACTACTAATAAAATTTTGTTTAGTTTTCATGTTTCAAAAACAAAAATAAAAATTGAAAACACCAAGGGAATTGTTGTCATTTCAAAATTTTAAATATAACTTTTTAGTGTTTCTTGAATACTAGATTATTTTTAAAATAAAATTTAAAAAGTTTGAAGACAGCTCGTCAAATAAATTCTTTCTACGGTTTTTTCAAAAAATAAAAAACATTTTCATGGATCATTAACTTTTTGCTTGGCAAGAAAATTTTAGAGAAAATGAGAAAGCTGACCTTGGACAGGAGACAGAGAAGTGATTCCATCTGATTTCTTGCAACCGAGTCGCCTATGAATGCCATTGTTTTACCTTGAACAATCCTCAAAAATGTCTTAGGATCAAACCTTGGAAGATCACATTGCTCTGGTTTCCATCTCCAATTCACAAAATCTGCATCTTCTCTTCCATTCTTGAAGCAATTCTTCGAGTCTGGGATCGTTGGACAACTCCAGTTTGTGTACAGAGACCCATTCATGTCTGGTACCCAGTGACCCTTGAACAAGTCACACTTCTCATCATCTACAAGAACAGAACAATACAGCAAACCCAACAAAACTACAACTAATTAGAAACAATTCTAACAAGAAAATTTCTAAAAATCCGATCACAATACAATTCTATGATCGGATTATGTGCCCTTAGAAAAGTTGTTCAAAAATTTTAAATGCAAAGAATCTAATCACAACTACCAGAAACAACTGGACATAATTCTCTCATATAGATAGTTGTGTCTGGTTATGTGATCAAATTTTATGCACGTAAAAGAACTGTTCAAATAATGGAAAAGAAAAGTTGAGAAAGATGTGGGTTTTGAGTCATGATTCACATACCATTTTGATGATGTTTGACAAAGACAGTCTGTTGATTGGGAACTTTAAATGGGTTTGGAGAATGGAGGATGAAGAAACCAAAAATTAAGGTTAGACCTAGTGAACACAAGAGGAAGAAGGGAGAGGGTTTACTACCCAAGTCGAACCATTTGTCTTTTTTGATACAGTACTGATGAAGTTTATCAGAAGATAGAGAAGATGATGATGATGACTTCATGACTCATGAAGAGAAAAACAAAAACAAAAACAAAAACACAACACAAACACAAACACAAACACAAACAGAGAGAGACCGATTCGGAAGTGAATGTGGTTTGTACTTTTCAATTAATGATGGTGATTGAGGTTTGCTTTGACTTAATGATGGGAAGATTGGAGGGTTTTTATTGTGTAAACTTTCTTCTTCTTCTGTAATCTTCTCTTGATTAGGAAAGTGAACGTTGTGGTGGTGGAGGTGAGGACTTTGTGACTTGACTTGTGGAAGGGGATAGAAACTAGAAAAAACTTTTTAGTGGGGAAGTGTGATTTGTACAAAGTAAATTTATATTTTTAATAAGGAAATTTATTTAATAGTTTTTAAAATAATATTATATGTATCAATTAGTGTATTAACATAATTTTAGAGATTTTAAATATTTATAATTTGTATAATATATGGGGTCAGTAATAATGATATAGTGCTAGTTGATACACTAGTTAATGCATGTAGCACCATCGATAATTTTGAGTGATTATTATATATAAGAAAAGTAAAATATATATATATATATATATATATGTGTGTGTGTGTGTGACAGTAATCACACTAAATGAATTTTGTTTTTTATGTGGTAAGATTTTACTTTTAATGTTGAATTAAAATGAAAAATTATCAACATATTATAAAGCAGGTTGAATAATTTTGAAATCATTAAAGAAAAATGACACATTTATATCTTTAATGCTAATATAAATTAAAAGAGATATTTAGAAAGAGAGTTTATATTCAAAATTTTTATATGAATATAACACAAAAATAATTAATAAGGGAAAAAATGATAAGATTGAGATCATAATAGAATCAAGATCGTAGTATGATTTTATATGAATTTATGACTATAATCATAATCATTTTAAAATTCTATAAAAGTTAATATTCTTATGCGTTCTGAATTGTTTGGCTCAATTAGAGTCACAACATTAAAGATCTTACAAATTCAAAACAGAATTATGATAAATGAGGCCATTTATTTCAAAACAAAATACTCATTCATATGACTCTTAGGCCCTGTTTGTTTACCGGATATAAAGGCCGAATATAAGTGTGGAATCGGATATAATATGAGGTAGGTACTACATATTTTTTTATCTCCTTCTATCCCTGTGTTTGGTTGCTTCGGATATGAGAGTTTAAATAATATATGATGCAAAAGGAAGGGATATGCAATACCACCCCATGGTATTGTATACCCCCACAGTCAGATATAACTTATTTTTTATCCAAATGTCAAAAATAATCACTCTCTTTTTATCCCATCTTATATTCTATCTTAACCAAACATAGTATAAGTGACCGCATTGTATATATAATCCATCTCATATCCTACAATATATTATATCTCATATTTATCCTTAAGTATTACATATTCTCGTAAAACCCTTATATCCAATCCAAACAATCAAACATGACCTTAATGTGTTATTTGATAAAATTTATATTTATTAATTTTATTTATGTTTTGAAAAAATTGAAGATTGTAAACATATAGGGTAAATTATTATGGCCTCATTTGGGAAATTGATTATTTTAGTATGCTATTGTAGTTTTTGGTTATTTTAGTATATTAAAATTTTTATGTTGAGAAGATGATTTAATTTTTTTGTAATTAGATTTGATATTTGTGAGAGAAAAATAAAATGATTATTAATTTGATATGTCATTTTATTTTTTAACTTTTTTTACCATTTTATAAATTTTAGTCTAAAAAAAGTCAAAAATCCACTTCCCAAAAAGATCATGCGATGCATTTTCTTTTTAAGAAAAATGTTATGGATCCCAAATGATTTACTAATTTTCTATTAAACTTTTCATATGGATGTGGGACCTACACAAACCTACATATGTATAAATCTCACATCCATATAAAAGATTTGATAAAAAATTTAATAAATTATTTAAAATTTCTAGCCCAACTTTTTTTTAAAATTCTTGCCGTTAGCCTTTGTCTAGTGCGAAAGTTTTGACAAATGTCCACCGTCCAATAATGACACGTGGCGAAATGGGTGCATGGGCATGCATGCACCAATGCCCCTGAAATCTCGGCGTAATAAACTCAAATTAGAGTTTGAGAAAGTGCTACTTTATTTGGCTCTCACACTTTCCTCTTTAATTTTCTCACTTACCAAACGCATGAGAGGCGCGCCGATTGGCTTCACCATGTTCATGCCAATTCCATATACAGTTGTCTTTTTCAATATATATATATATATATACAAAAATGTTTCATGCCTCCTTTTCTCCTATCCCTTTTGACCCCATCTCTCTCATTGATTACATTTTCTTTTTTTTTTCCTGCTCCTCCAATCACCACCTGCCACGTGCCTGTTGAGGTTGTGGGGGTGGTGATTAGAGGAGGTCTCTATAATGACTCATATATATATATAATAAAATAATATAATTTCATATTTTTTGAGTTATAATTAAAAAGAAAAAACATAACCAAACACTACATGTAGCATAATCAAACATATCAAAATAATGTCATAACTAAAGAAGAAAATTAATCATAATTAAAAAAAAAATGACATAACTAAATGTGCATATAGCAATGGATATCTATCGTTGTCTTTTTCAATATATATATATACAAAAATGTTTCATGCCTCCTTTTCCCCCACCCCCTTTGACCCCCTCTCTCTCTCATTGGTTACATTTTTTTTTTTTTTCCTGCTCCTCCAATCACCACCCGCCACGTGTCTGTGGAGGTTGTGGGGGTGGTGAATGGAGGAGGTCTCTATCATGGCTCATACATATATATATATATAATAAAATAATATAATTTCATATTTTTTGAGTTATAATTAAAAAGAAAAAACATAACCAAACACTACATGTAGCATAATCAAACATATCAAAATAATGTCATAACTAAAGAAGAAAATTAATCATAATTAAAAAAAAATGACATAACTAAATGTGCATATAGCAATGGATATCTATCGTTGAATTCTCCATATAAAAATATAATTGGACATATAGGGGTATTTTGAGAAGTTAGTAAAAAGTTGACTTTTTGACTTTTTAATTTTTTTGGTGATTTTTTTGGCAAAAAAACTAGGTTGTTTTGAGTAAAAAATCTGATTTTTTTGATTAAAAAAAGCTAAAAAGTCAAAAAATGACTTTTTACCATTGTTCCCAAAAGATCCCATAGACCAAAAAAATAATTGGACACAAGATGAGTCCCACATGTACATCCACCTCATGTGAGACCCATCCATTATAAAACATTTGTGTCTCATTCTACTAGCCTATCACCCGTGCTACGCACGGGGTAATTATAGATATTTATATTTGTGTTAGATTTTTTTTTAATATATAAATTATGTTTTTAAAGATTTTTTTATAAAAATGATTTAACAATTTTTATAACTAACCATAACGTATGAGAGAAGTTGAAAAGGATAATGCAGTAACTATACACAGTTTGTATCTATAATTATTTGTATGAGGATATTTTAAATGATGATCAAGAGATTTTGACCAAATCAATAAATACAGGCATGTGGAAAGACATGTGGAGTGAAAAAAGTTATTAAATGTTGATCAAAAGATTTTGACTAAATCAATAAATGTTAATTTTTTTTAAAATAAAAAATAAAAAATTAAGAAAATTCAGATTGGGATATTGGAGCTCCCACAAGCCTTGGGGGTTAAAACCCCCTTTTGCTTAATATATAGTATAGACTAGCGGTAAAGGTGCGATGCACGGAAAAATAAACTATATACATTTTGTGTGATATATAAATTATTCTAATATTGAATTATATTTTAATAGCAGCAAGCCATGATGTTAGGCCATCTTAGTTGATGTTAACAATAATTAATCTACAAAATTTCACAATAAAAATTTGATATACATAAAAAATTGTTAATTATAAAGATTGTTAGGATAATAGTATTACAATCACTTGAAAACATAAATAATTTGTATCAGACTATAGTGTCATGCAAAAAAAAAAAAACAAAAACAAAACATTAAAAGAAATAAATTTTATAAGTTATCATAAATTTACTTATTTTAAATCAATTATTTATATTATTATTGTGGGAGCAAATTATGAATAAATCTCAACTTTAATTATAATTTGTAAGTAATCATTCTCCCTAACTTGAATAATACTTGCATAGTTTTTACAACATTTTAAAAAAAAAATCAAGAAAAGAATTTCGTAAGATTATAAAAATTATATAAGAAAATAGTTTAATCCATTTTATTTATAAAAAAAAATATTTATTAATTTTATTTATGTTTTGAAAAAATTGAAGATTGTAAACATATAGGGTAAATTATTATGGCCTCATTTGGGAAATTGATTATTTTAGTATGCTATTGTAGTTTTTGGTTATTTTAGTATATTAAAATTTTTATGTTGAGAAGATGATTTAATTTTTTTGTAATTAGATTTGATATTTGTGAGAGAAAAATAAAATGATTATTAATTTGATATGTCATTTTATTTTTTAACTTTTTTTACCATTTTATAAATTTTAGTCTAAAAAAGTCAAAAATCCACTTCCCAAAAAGGTCATGTGATGCATTTTCTTTTTAAGAAAAATATTATGGATCCCAAATGATTTACTAATTTTCTATTAAACTTTTCATATGGATGTGGGACCTACACAAACCTACATATGTATAAATCTCACATCCATATAAAAGATTTGATAAAAAATTTAATAAATTATTTAAAATTTCTAGCCCAACTTTTTTTTAAAATTCTTGCCGTTAGCCTTTGTCTAGTGCGAAAGTTTTGACAAATGTCCACCGTCCAATAATGACACGTGGCGAAATGGGTGCATGGGCTTGCATGCACCAATGCCCCTGAAATCTCGGCGTAATAAACTCAAATTAGAGTTTGAGAAAGTGCTACTTTATTTGGCTCTCACACTTTCCTCTTTAATTTTCTCACTTACCAAACGCATGAGAGGCGCACCGATTGGCTTCACCATGTTCATGACAATTCCATATACAGTTGTCTTTTTCAATATATATATATATAATAAAATAATATAATTTCATATTTTTTGAGTTGTAATTAAAAAGAAAAAACATAACAGAATACTACATGTAACATAATCAAACATATCAAAATAATGTCACAACTAAAGAAAAAAATTAATCATAATTAAAAAAAAAAATGACATAACTAAATGTGCATATAGCAATGGATGTCTATCGTTGAATTCTCCATATAAAAATATAATTGGACATACAGTGGTGTTTTGGGAAGTTGGTAAAATACTAATTTTTTGATTTTTTTGGCAAAAAGCTAGGTTGTTTTGAGTAAAAAATCTGATTTTTTTGATTAAAAAAGCTAAAAATTGTTCCCAAAAGAACCCATAGACCAAAAAAATAATTGGACACAAGATGAGTCCCACATGTACATCCACGTCATGTGAGACCCATCCATTATAAAACATTTGTGTCTCATTCTATATTTAGGTCAGGTTTGGGAAGACTAAAAAAGTGTACTTTTTGTCTTTTTAGACTAAAAAGTTGAGGTTGAAAATATGGATGTTTGGGTTAACTTTTTGACTTTTTATTGAAAAATGTGTAATAAAAAATTGTAAAAATTGATTTGTAGGGAAAAATTTGAATCGGGAGTTGTGCAGCCGTAATTGTTGATTTTTGATGAATAGTGTTAACTTTTTAACTTTTTGAGTAACTTTTTGACTTTTTGACTTTTTTTGAAGTAGCCAAACTTGGCCTTAGTCATTTGTGCGTTTAAACTTACACTTTGTTTTGTTTTGGTAAAAAATATTTTTAAAAAAAAACACTTTCTATGATTTTTTTTTTCAACAATTTTTTTTTGAATAATATTTTTTTTTTATGTTTGCCGGTAACAGTGGTAGGGCAAAGATAGAGGTGGTGGTAGGATGGCGGTAGGGTGACGGAGATAGTGATAGTAATGGTGGCTATGGTGATAGTGGTTTTGTGGTGGAGGTGGAAATAATAATAATGGAGCGGTGATATTTGTACGACTTTAGTTCGGGACACATTTTCTACCTTTTAAGAGTAGAAAATATTTGTTGCTCAAATAGACTTTTTTTTTTGTTAATCATGAAAAATATTTTATGTTAACTTTTATTTTTTATTGTATCAAACATTAACAAATATGAAAAATATTTTTTATCTAAACAAATAAAGCATAATTGAAAATTAATTAAATAATTCTAAAATATTATGTGTCATAATCTCTGTAATGTTATTAGCAAATAAAAAACTACAAAACATAAATGGATGATTGGAGTCTCTCAACTATTTACAAATCAGTATTGTTTCATCTTTGTAAAAAAATTTAAAACGTAAGTAATTAAAAGCATTACAAATATTTTATAATTATTAAATAATCACTCCTCTACATGTAGACAAAATGGAAGAATAAAAACCTGCCTTTGTGCACCCAAAAGCGTGAGTTAAGAATGGTTGCATTTGCAAAATGTTGACTTCACTTTAAATTGAACATGGATTGATCAGATTCTTTTTGTCACTTTGGGTTAGTTGGTCAGATTTGATATCAGCCGTTGAATAGTGATAGATAGATTTCTTGGGTTGACCTTTGATAGATTGGCAATTTGACAGGTATGATGAGAAATGCATGCTCACCGCGGCGCTGTTTGAAAACAGATTTTTTTAAAGGAAAATTTACCCATAAGTCCTAGTTTTTGAAAAGTTGAATCATTTAGTCTTAAAAGTTTTTTTATGCTCCATTTAGTCCCATTTGCACATCAATTTAATGTTTGAAACATTAATCTGATGTTCGAAATCTAATGTTCGAAATATTAATCTGATGTTCGAAATTTAATGTTCGAAACATTAATCTGATGTTCGAAACATTGTAATGGGACCTTTCAGTCTATAAGAAAACTTTTAGGACTAAACAGTGTATAAGTTATTAATTTGGGATTTATTGGTGCATCCCCATTTTTTTAATTACTTTTTAACTTTTTAATTAAAATATGAAATAAAAAAATTAATATGTTTAGAATATTTTTTTAATTTTTTATGAAAAGATGTGCAAAAAATAAAGAAAAAATAAATTTTTTGACTTTTTCATATAAGTTATTGGCTTTTTAATTTTTTTTAGTAATTTTTTGACTTTTAAACTAAAAAGTGATATTACCAAACGAGGCCACGTACATGTCCAGTTTGACTTCTCTTAAATTATTATCTTAATTTAAAATAATGTTTCAACTTAATAGGTCTATTTTGAGATTATTTTTAGTAATTCAAATTGTTCACTTTGTAGGACTCGTTGAATAGAAAATTTATACAAAAAATTAAAATAATTAGATATCAGGAGTTATATATTTGAATTATATTTGTTTTAAAAAAATTAAAAAAAATAGACGGCAAATATAATTTCAATAATAGTGATCCATATTTTGTAATACAAATGTGATTCAAACACATAATTATCGATATCCGATCATTTTAATTTTTTTACATAAATATTATACTAAGCGATTCTTAAAAAGTGAGCGGTTCGGATTACTGAAATCGATCCCAATATGAATCTACTAAGCTCAAACACTCTCTCAAATTCCTTTCCGAAAAACTTTTTATTCTTTTTAATAATTTCAATATAGCTACTGTAACAATTATAGTTTAATCATTGTATTATACAAATGAAATCAATAAATAAATTATAGTAAAAAAAATACAAGAAGTAATTTGTTACTCGGATAAGAAAATTAATCTTTTGATGTTATTTTTATGTGGATAATAAAATTCACAAAAAAAATTGTTGTATTCAAAACTCTTTACCAAATAAATTTTCTACACTCAAATCATAATTTTACAACACATAAATTCAAAATACAATTCATACTCTCAAATCACATTTACAAAACACAACCAAACGCAACCTTAATCTTTTGATGTTATTTTTATGTGGATAATAAAATTCACAAAAAAAATTGTTGTATTTTAGTTTGAACTCTTTTGTAGAATATTCAATGAATTTTGTACATTTGAAAAAAAAAATGTTGGTAAAAAGAGAAAGTTTCATTGAATACTAGTGAATGAGTGCATAATTTTAGAATATACAATACTTCTTGTATCATCATACAATTAATTTCTAATATGTAAAATGAATGATAAATTACACTAACTTCTCATGAGATTGGAAAAAATACTTTAAATCTCACAATTTTTATATAATTGCACCAACCTCACTTTTAGCAGGGTTAATAGAACTAATACAAATATTGTGAAAATAAAAAAATAAATAAAGAAAAAAATACTTTTTAATTTATTATTTTTAATAATTTCAATATAGCTACTATAACAATTATAATTTAATCATTGCATCAAAACAAATGAAATCAATAAATAAATTATATTTTAAAAAAATACAAGAAGTAGATTGTTACTTGGATAAGAAAAAAAATCTTTTGATGTTATTTTTATATGAATAATACAATTCACAAACAAATTGTTGTATTTTAGTTTGAACTCTCTTGTAGGAATATTCAATAATTTTTGTACTTCTGGAACAAAAAAAAAAATTGTTGGTAAAAAGAGGAAGTTTAATTTACATAATTATAGAATATACCATACTTCTTGCATCATCATACAATTAACTTGTAATTTATAAAAAGAATGATAAATTACACCAACTTCTCATTTCTTGAGTTTTAAAAAAATAATTTAATCTCACAATTTTTATATAATTGCACCAACCTTACTTTAATAAGGTTAATAGAACTAATACAAATACTTAGAAAACACATTAATAAATAAAAGGAAATAATATATTTTAATATAAAAGATATGATAATGTTATTTTTTCTATCCATATGGCTAATGAATTTGTTAAAAATTGGATCTGACCCAATTAATAACCCATGAAACGTCCAAATAGGTTGTAGGTAATTTACGTATTAATAAAAGAAGACAACTAAGAGATTATCATTAGAAATGTTTAAGGTCTTATTTGACAAAATCACTTTTTAGCTTAAAGTTAAAAGTCATTAAAAAAATTAAAAAATCAACAACTTATACGAAAAAGTCAAAGATTCTATTTTTTTTTTTACTTTTTGCACATCTTTTCATAAAAAAATCAAAAAGTTATCCTAAACATACAAATTTTTTTTTACATCATATTTTAACAAAAAATACAAAAAGTTACTAAAAAAATCTGTTTCCAAACGAGACCTAAGTTGTTGTAGAAGTTTACAATTTCACTTCTATCTGCAAAAATATTATCTATATATCAACGTATTATGGAGGTGTGATTTTAGGGTGATTATTCAGTATTCTCAGAGTATGGACACGTGATATTTCATAAGGTTTTGATTGGTAGAGACGGATAGCAGCCCGCAATTTATGTTAGGAATGGAAGAACAACATTAGACTAAGTAATTGGTGATTAACTTGGAGTATAATCACGTGGCGTTCCGAAATTATTGAATAATTTCCCTTGATTTTATCTAAAAGATAGTTGCAATATATTTTATTTATACGTTCTTATATTCTAGGTCACTATTGTTGAACCTATTGCTTTAGGCCTCGTTTTCAAATTATTTTTTTGGTTGAAATATGAAATAAAAAAATTTGTATGTTTGAAATGACTTTTTGATTTTTTATGAAAAGATATGAAAAAAAAAACTTTGACTTTTTGTAAAATTTATAAATTTTAATTTTTTTAATAACTTTTTGACTTTTTAATTTTGAAATTAAACCTATTATTTTCCAAACGAAACATTAAAGTATGGATAAAGCATTGGGGAGACCATAAAGTCTCTCAATTGAGGAAGGATTTATAAGACGAAACTCATAATTTAAGCTTTCAATTCAAACCAAATTTCGTTTGAAATAACATGGTTCCCCGTTATTTTCCTTTGAAATTATTAACAACAGTGAGTTTTAAAAAAAAAAAATTAAATTGCCAGTTAAACGGACGCATGTTTTGGTTATTCCTACGACCTCAACTATTACAAAATAATTTGTGACAAATTAACTTTAAAATAAAGTCACAACTTTAATAGATCTTAGTGCGGTGGAGCGCTCATTGCCTAAATCATGACTAGTAGTTATCAGATTTTACATATAAATAATTATTTTTTTGCAGAGTAATTTTCGAATACTTTTTGAATAATTAAAATTAATTGTGTAAAAATGGAAGATACAACAATACTAAATTAAAAATATAAAAATAATTATTTAAAAAAGAAAACCAACCATATAAAAAAAGAGAGATTGATCAATAAGTCTCATGTTTTGGACTAATAATTTATATAGTTTCATATTTTTTCTTATGATTTATTTAGTCATTTTTTATGTGTAATGACTCATTTATCCACCATATTAAAGTGTCACATTTGAAAAAGTACATTAAGGAGTTTTTTAGTATTATATTATACCCGTTACGTTGGAGTGTCACATTTGAAAAAAGAATACTAAAGAGTTTTTAGTTTTTTGCAGTGTCATCATACATGCCACGTAAGAGTGTCACATATCACGTTTGGAAAAAAAAGTACACTAATAAATTTGTAATTTTTTTAATGTCACATCATACTCGTCACGTTGTCACATTTGAAAAAAATACACTAATAAGTTTTTAGTTTGTTTGAAGTGTCACATTATACTCGTCACGTTGCCACATTTGGGCTACGTTGTCACATTTAGAAAAAATACATTAATAAACTTTTAGTTTTTTTGAAATGTCACATCATGCCTGTTACGTTGTCACGTTTGAAAAAAGTGCACTAAAGAGTTTTTAGTTTTTTTGAAGTGTTGCATCATACCCGCCACGTTATCACATTTGAGAAAAGTAAACTAAGGAGTTTTTTGTTTTTTGTTTTGTTTTTTTTTTTTTGAGTAAAAGATTTAGAATGTCTCATCATACCTGTCACGTTGTCACATTTGAGAAAGTACATTAAGAAAATTTTAATTTTTTGAAGTGTCACATCAACTCGCCACGTTAGAGTGTCATATTAATACCTATCACGTTCAAGTGTTACATCATACTTGCCAGAAATGATAAAATGGTATATTCGTCCACCAAAATATTACCAAAATAAAAAATAGGACCACGTGAAAATAAACTCTCCACTACTAGAAATTAACAGATCAATAAAAAAAATTAAAACTAATTAAAATGCTTATTTGTAAAGTAAGACCTTGTTTGGAGTGTTTTAAAAAAGTCAAAATGTCATTATCCTATTTAAATTAAATCATCTTATTTAAGTCATATCAACTCTCTACCACATCACTTCAAACCCAACCCATATTTTATAAAAGTTCAAAAAATATACTTTATTTAGAACATTTCAAACAATCCCGATTTATTGGTAAACTAGTATATGCCCGTGCCTAAAGGCATGGTATAAATATTGTTGGGATTAAAATATAATTGTAATTTATATGTATAATGTTAAAATTTATGGAGTCTTTAATAAAATTGAGGTCAAATGAGTTTTATAACTAGAATTTGGTTGTATATTTTAAAAATGATTTTTATAAATTTGAAATTCAAAACTTATTAAGTTTTAGAGTTTTCGAAAATAATTTTTTAAATTTTAAATTTTAAATTTGTATTTTATTATTTTTTAGTAAACTTTTTAAATATTTTAATAAGCATTTTTTATTTTGTAGATCTATTCAATCTAAATACACTTAAGAATTATAAAATTTAGAGTAATGCTATAAAATTTACACTTAAAATTTTAAAAATAATATTTACAATTTTAAAATAAAATTGTATAAGTGGTTGTTTAAGGTGTGCTATATACGTACACTTTTTGACTTTTTCTCTAAAAAAGTAGAGAAAAAAATATGAATGTTTGGGATATTTTTTTGATTTTTTATAAAAAGATGTGTAATAAAATATTGTAGTAAAAGAAAAATGACCATTCTACCCTTTTGATTTTTTGACTTGATTTTTGAATTGTTGAATTCAAAGAGTAAAATAATATAATTTTGTCGTCTAGGCTTGTCCAACAAACTTCTTCCAATTAGTATAAATTTTGTGACTTTTTTAATAATTTTTTAACTTTTATAATTTATGCTAAATCAATCTTGAATAATACATTTTTCCTGCAAGAGAGTCAGATGGCAATCAACAAAAACACATTTTGCACCTAAGAGCCACGCACACATAAAATTAAAAATAAATAAATAAATAAATCTAAAACTCTGCACCCCACCAGCCCACCCACCGTCCTTTCTCCACCCACCTCACTTTTTCAAATTTTAAATTTCAAAACTCTCTCTCTCTTCCCAAAACACACTTTGCTATCCCAAGAAAAGGAGGGCGGAATTTATTTCTTCAATTTTTTAATTTAATTTAGATTTCTTCATCATTTATAATTATGTAAGTAGGGATGACTATCTTAAGTATATCTAAAATTTACTTAACTGTTTCATCGTTTATAATTATTTAGAGTTTTCGAAAATAATTTTTTAAATTTTAAATTTTAAATTTGTATTTTATTATTTTTTAGTAAACTTTTTAAATATTTTAATAAGCATTTTTTATTTTGTAGATCTATTCAATCTAAATACATTTAAGAATTATAAAATTTAGAGTAATGCTATAAAATTTACACTTAAAATTTTAAAAATAATATTTACAATTTTAAAATAAAATTGTATAAGTGGTTGTTTAAGGTGTGCTATATAAGTATATTTTTTGACTTTTTCTCTAAAAAAGTAGAGAAAAAAATATGAATGTTTGGGATAATTTTTTGATTTTTTACGAAATGATGTGTAATAAAATATTATAGTAAGAGAAAAATGACCATTCTGCCCTTTTGACTTTTTGACTTAATTTTTAAATTGTTGAATTCAAAGAATAAAATAATATATTTTTTTGAAGTGTCACATCAACTCGCTACGTTAGAGTGTCATATTAATACCTACCACGTTCAACCGTTACATCATACTTGCCACAATAATAAAATGGTATATTCGTCCACCAAAATATTACCAAAATAAAAAATAGGACCACGTGAAAATAAACTCTCTACTACTCGAAATTAACAGATCAATAAAAAAAAATTAAAACTAATTAAAATGCTTATTTGTAAAATAAGACCTTGTTTGGGGTATTTTAAAAAAGTCAAAAAATTAAAAAGTCACTATCCTATTTAAATTACATCATCTTATTTAAGTCACATTACCTCTCTGCCACATCACTTCAAACCCAATCTATATTTTATAAAAATTCAAAAAATATACTTTATTTAGAACATCACAAACAATCCCAACTTATTGGTAAATATCCCTATAAAAATTTACTCTAAAATAACTCTAAACGATCAGGAACCGTTCTTTTTGTGTTAGAGGCTGTATTGTGGTGGGTCCTACGCATTTTCTTTGGATTCAAGTTGAACCCACCGACCCAAGCCCAAACTCTCCATTGGGCCTTTTCGACTACAGTGTTCCTCTTTTCAAGGGCCAAGCTACTCCATCAAATTGTGTTAATTTTTCACGGTAACTACAACTAACTTTTCAAAATTTGTACAAAATATTATTTATGATTTTAAAAATTACAAATACTTTATTATTATAATTTTTTATTTAACAGAATTAATAAAAAAATAAAATTTCTTACTACTTTTTATATAATAATAAAATTATCAGAATAATTAATTGAAATAAGTATATTTATAAGATCATTACAAATTATTACTAATTAATTTAAAATGATAAGATGTAATTTTCAAAATTACAGGATCATATTTGTAATTTACCTTTTTTTTTGTATTATTTATCTATCAATATTCTAAAAAAATGTTGGAATAAAATAAATATTTTAAGATTTATTAATCTATTAAAAAACATAAAAAATTTATAAATATTTAAATGGAGAATTCTATTTTACATACACCATATCATATTAGTTACGCTAGTTTTTTCTTTAGTTATGACCAAATTTATTAAATTATGATATTATTTTGAAATTTTAATTATGATTTTTTTGCATTTAATTATAATTTTTTTTAATTATGACTCAGAAAATATAAAATTATACAATTTTCTTGTATAATTATAATGTACCTATACTATACATAAGCCCTGTTTGGTAGAGCTGTGGGAAAGTGCTTATAGCTTATGCCTAAACAGCTTATAGCTTATAACTTTCAGCTTAAGTTGATTTCCAGCTTATTCTTAAAGCATCTCCTGCCCCACTCAAAGAATAAGCTGTTTTCTGACTTCCACAAAGCTATAAGCTATAAGCTATAAGCTAAACCAAACACATCAAAATAGCTTAAATTAAGCTGAAAGCTGAAATAAGCTGAAATTAAGCTGTACCAAACAGGGCCAATGTTTGGGGTATTTTAAAAAAGTCAAAAAATTAAAAAGTCACTATCCTATTTAAGTTACATCATCTTATAAAGAGGCAATCTTCAATTTCCCGCCCAAAACCCTGATATATTTCTCTCACCCTCTCCCTTGATCGTCATTTTCTCTCTCTTCATATTTTACAGTGGAAAGTGGAGGTTGATATACCTACCGGCAAGGTGACCAAAAGGTGAACTTTCTCTTTTTCATCTTTTTGATTTTCCGATTAGTCTTTTACCCTCTTGCCCTCGTTCTTGAAAAACAAGAGAAAAAAGAAGAAGCAAATGATCGATTGCCTTTTAAAAAAAAAAAATTAAAAAATACCCATTTAAAGATTTCAATCGTACTAGGGTTTTACCCACTAAAGATTTCGATCATATGTGATTAGGGTTTTCCCTGTTAAAGATTTTGATCATATATGATTAGGGTTTTTTCCGTGTTAAAGATTTCAATAATATGATTCGGGTTTTATGTGTTAAAGATTTTACCAGGTGAATCAAAGTGGAACAGTTCAATGGAGGATGAGAAGGATGCTTTTTATGTTGTCAAGAAGGGGGACATTGTTGGTGTCTACAAAAGTTTGAATGATTGCCAAGCTCTACTTGGATCCTCTGTAAATATGGCCATTACCTTGTTAGCTTTTCTAGAATATCACTACGTCTTCAGTGACTTATCTTGCTGAATTGCTTAATTGACAGTTATTTATCCATTAAAACCCATCATCTAACTTTTGCTTCATTGCTTAATTGGCTGTTGTTTATCCATCAAAACCATCATCTTGACTTGCATGTTCGTTTATTTACCTTTTTTTTTGTTTGTTTGAAATCAATTGTATTATTGTGTGGATTGTCAAAGACAGTTTGCAATCACCGGGAACTAGTGTATTATTGTATGGATTGTCAAAGACAGTTCGCAATCATCCGGAACTAGTGATTCAACCCCCGCCCGCTGTACCTTTTTCCAGAGGTTTTACAAACTAAAGACTTAAGAATAAGGATAGCTTTTAACGTCCTTTAATTAGTAGCCGCTATTTCTATCGGCTTGTGTCTCTAAATAGCATGGCATTTCTTAATTTTTCAAAAATTATATGATTGATGTCGATTGCTGTTCTCTTCATTATTGTCTCATTGTGGATTATTTGTTCTTATCTTTGTAGGTGTGTGATCCTTCTGTAAGTGTGTTTAAAGGTTATTGTTTGCCAAAGGAGGCTGAGAATTACCTCGGCTCGCATGGTCTTAAGAATGCTGTTTATTCTATTGGGGCTACTAATGTGCAAGATGATCTTTTCGGTCAACTTGCTGTCTGCCCCTTTCAGGTTAGATACTTAAGCATCTTATTCATTTATTACTATTAGTTATGCATTAACTTTATTTTCCACTAAGAATATGCCATCTGTTGTGTTATCTCAATGCAATTTCTTGGAAACTTGGATAGTAAAGGTTTTGGGAGAACCTGTGCATGGGCAGGGTGGTGGAGACTTATGAACTTTTTTATTGCTATCAACTTGAGATAGTTTCGTGTATTACTGCCGTTTCCTCTGCATCTGTGACCTATTTTGTAAAGAGCCTCAGGTGTATTTTATTCTTGATACTTTATTGATAATGGATAACTCTATACTTTTTTCATGTTTGAAAGCTACATCTTTTGTCTGGCACTGTCGTATTATAGCTCATGGAACTATGGAAGTGTTGGCTTTTTTCATCTACACAGTGATGGTGAAGGTTGTCATCTGGAAGTATTATAAATCATATAATTGTGGTTATTGATTTGTTTCAGCAACCAGCGTCTTCTAAAGGAAAAGCATTGGACAACGTTTCTCCCGTAAAGAGATTGCAGGTAGTCCTTGACTCTGAATTTATTTTAATTAAGGCCTCGTTTGGCAAGAGGCTATTTTAGCCAATTAGTCAAAAAGTTACTAAATTAGTCAAAAAGCCAACAACTCATACCAAAAAGTGGTGGTGAAGGTTGTCATCTGGAAGTATTATAAATCATATAATTGAGGATATTGATTTGTTTCAGCAACCAGCTTCTTCTAAAGGAAAAGCATTGGACAACATTTCTCCCGTAAAGAGATTGCAGGTAGTCCTTGACTCTGAATTTATTTTAATTAAGAACACATTGCATGTTCTTAGTCAGAAGATTTTTTTTTTTTTGTTGAGATTTTTATTTGTAAGAAACATGTAAGACCACAAAATATAGTTTTTTTGTGGGAAAGTACAAACCGCTGCCTCACTTCATCAAATTGTGAGAAACTGACTCAAAAAATTTATTTGGTAAAAAAGCTTCGTTATTAGCTGACCCCATTTGGTAAGCTTCCTTATCTAAGAATAGGACAATAAATGCTGATATTTGCGAGGTTCTTCATGTACTTACCATGGATTGTCTGCATGCTTCTAGACAAATGGAAAGTTCCCTTGTGGCCCATGATCCATCACAAGTACTAGATTCTGCGTGTACATCTAGAGAGTGTAATACACAAGATTGGTTAAGTTTACTTTAGGGAACTCTTATTTGAGCAATGTCTCTAATTGCATGTGAAGATGGACAAGGCTTGTGACACTTGAAATTATCACTTTTATGACTTGCAATTTGTTGTTTTGCATTACACATTTGAAAGACTTGTCAGACCCTAGAATTTATTAGATACTCGATCTGGAGGAGGTTTAAGTATTCCACTGATTATTATTATTTTCTTTCCAATTTGGGTTATTTGTTCTGCAGCATGGGGTAGTTGGATCATCTTCTATTCCAGCAATTCCTCAGAGTAAACAAGCCAAATTGCAAAATTTTATTGAAGCTCCAGCTTTATGTGTATGTTTCCTTCATTAGATATTTATTTTCAAGATTTTATTCTAGCAGAGTTTTTGGCACTAGTGGCTTCAAATTAGATGACATGCTTGACTTCTACATTTAAAAAAAGTGATAAACCTGTTTGCACAAGCACTCCAACTTGTACTTCATTCATAATAGATTTGGCTTAGAATCCAATGAATCAAAGCGAGACATTGTCGAATGTTGATTTTCTTGCTCTATTTATAAATATATATCAAATGGGCAACCAAATGTGTTAATGCGACCCGAGCCCTCTAATCACAATTTGAAATTTTTTCCCGTAATGATCCATGGCAAGTGACTATTTTAGCCAAAAAGTCAAAAAAAATTTCAACTCATACAAAAGAGTCAAAGCTTCCTTTTCATTCACTCTACAAAGTCAACGATTCTTTCCAAATCACAATGGATTTTTTTGCACGTTTTTCTATAGAAAGCCAAGAAGTCCTTTCCAAACATATTGATTTTTTTCACCTCATATTTTAGGAGTTGTTTGGGATGTTCTAAATAAGTGCATTTTTTGACTTTTTATGAAATATGGGTTGGGTTTGAAGTGAAATGGTAGAAAGGTGATGTGACTTAAATAAGATAACGTGACTTAAATAGGATAGTGACTTTTTGACTTTTTGGCTTTTTTAGTATATGCCTATATGCCAAACGAGGCCTTAGTCAAAAAGCACTTCCCAAACAGACCCTCAATTAGTTTAAACAAGTCACCCACAAACCCACTCCCTCTCCAATATTTACCTAACTCCCGCAGAATCCTTTCAGTTACAACTTCTTTCTTGCGGTTGTAGATCAATTTCACTTTGATTTATTGTTGACCCAGATAGGGTTTAAAATGCCTGATAGGGTTTCACATTTCATCTATACGTCTCACATGATATGCCTCATCGTGGTGTAATCAGAGATGTATGTAATTGTAATTTAATAATGGTTTTTCAAGACATGGTCACTTCCATTTTTTTGAAAGATATAGCCTGATTAGTTGCCCTTAAATTATTGAAGTTAACATTTCTTTGTCTCGTGTGTATTTGTAGGGCCATATTCCATCAGTTTGGCTTGCCAATGAATATCCTCATTCTAGCAATGCCCATGCTACTAAAGTTGACCATGTCAAGCAAGCAAGTTGTTTATTCTTTTTTAATTACCTTCTACTTACAAGTAATGGGTAAAATTCAAACTCAATCAACCAAACAAAGCTATGAATGCAGATCAGCTATGTAAATCCTTCTTTGCCTATTAAGTAGTCTCTTGAATTCAATCCTATCTTTATGTAGTGAGACCTGATATATTTGTCTCTAAGATTTTTTTCTATTATTTTTTTGAAGATAACTATCAACCAAGCAACTTTTCATTCAGTGGATGAACTTCAAAAAACTAAATAGATGAAGAAAATAAAATTCGGTTAGGCCCCACTTTAAAAATGCCTCCCTTTGGACACATTTTGTAATAATTCAAAATGAATGCATTATGAGCTTCCAACTCTTGTAGACATGAGTCAATACGTGTCTCACCTTCGGAGATAATTGACATGATTACACCTTTTGGATATCAACTGCAATGCATTGCTGTAAATTCCTTCCTCACAAACTATCAGATAACCCAAGTAATTGTTCCGATTTCTGAGTAAGTAATATTAAAATGTCTTCTAATTTGCAGTTTTCTTTCACCGTATTCACATTTTATGGTTTCTTCTCCCTTTTCATATGCACAGCTGTCCTGTACTATTGAGTTTGATGGTGCTTCGAAAGGGAATCCTGGACTAGCTGGGGCAGGTGCTATGCTGCGTGCTGACGATGGAAGTATGGTATGCAGCCACTTGCTTGCATGCTGTACATCTAGTTAACTGTATTTTGTGAAAATTTGTTCTCTAACCTTGAGTTTCAATAGGTTTGTCGATTGCGGGAAGGTGTTGGCATTGCAACTAATAACGTAGCTGAATATCGAGCAGTTATTTTAGGCCTGAGATATGCTCTTAAGAAAGGATTTAAACACGTTCGTGTCCAAGGAGACTCTAAACTCGTCTGTATGCAGGTTTATTTTTCCCTTTTTATTTGACGGGCATTTCCCTCTCTCTCAAAATCTAAATGTTCTTGTGAATTTCCACTAGACTTTGCTTCGTTCTTCTTTACTGTAATTATGTACTCTGCGAGCACTTTGACTATGGAAGAGAAAGAAAAAAGAAGAGAAGAAGAGGAGAGTGAAAGAGAGAAGATTGTTCTAGTGTGGCGGTGGAGTTGGCCTGAAATGGGGAAGGGGAAGGTGAAGGGTTGTTGAGGAAAAGAGGCTCAAATAAATTTCTGATTTTGTCTATTTATCCTGCTGTATACTGGGGTCATCCAAATACTGGATTGGATTATTCATGTGATATCCTGATCATTAATTTAGACCAAATCAAACACCCGATGGCGACTATTAGTCCTGGATTCTTTATACAGGGACAATTAGTCCAGCAGGGATGTCTAATTTAATCTGTGAATCAAACACAGCCTCTTCCTTGCTTTAAGATTGTGGCCAAGATCATATTCAGTGTGTTTGGTTTCAGTTTTCTAAAAATTGAGTTTTTTGTTTTTCGTATTTTTTTGTTTTTAGTGAATATTTTTTAAATTTTAAGTAATTTTTTTTTACTTTTTTAGATGCACTTTACTTAAAGGTATCTAAATAGTAAAATATTTGTGAAATAATATTTTAAAAAATTAATAAATACACAAAAATACGAAAAAAGTACTATTTTTTTTTTTTTTTGTATTTTTTGGTATTTAATGTATTTTTTAAAAAAAAAATTCACAAATATTATATTTTTTAAGTGTGTTTATGTTAGGTGTGTCTAAAAATTAAAAAAAAATGCTTAAAATATTAAAAAAATTCATTAAAAATATTAAAATACGAAAAATAAAAATAAAATTTTCTAAAAACTATTTTTTAAAAATCAAAACCAAACAAATTTATTAGCTTTACTACAACTGAAGTAAGTGCACTTATATCAAAATTTTTAAATTTTCTGATTTTTTTCTTTATTATTTTAAATCAATGTAATCTACTATTTTATGTCTTTTTTCTAAATCAATGTAATGTAGCATTTTATTTATGTATTTAGGCCTCGTTTGGCAACCGAACTTTTTAGCCAAAAAGCCAAAAAGTTACTAAATTAGCCAAAAAGCCAACAACATATACCAAAAAGTCAAAGATTCTCTTTTCTCTCTACTTTTTGCACATCTTTTCGTAAAAAGGCAGGATCTTGACATTTTCAACACATACGAATGGAAATCGGTTGACGACTGCAACCACCATAAGAAAACTGTGGAAGACAGCCGTATTTACAAGTTTCTTGCCGGCCTCAACATTGAGTTCGATGAAGTGCGAGGAAGAATTATTGGCAGACCTCCTCTCCCATCCATTGGCGAAGTATTTGCTGAAGTCAGAAGGGAAGAGAGCCGAAGGAGCGTCATGCTTAAGAAAAAAGGTACTGGTGAATCAATTGAAATTTCTGCTTTAATTAGCGATGCTGCGGCCAACAAGGCTGCAAATTACCAGCGCAGGTTTGATGATAAGCCACGGGTCTGGTGTGATTTTTGCAACAAGCCTCGCCATACACGCGAAACGTGTTGGAAGATCCATGGCAAACCTGTCAACTGGAAAAGCAGCAAACAAGGAGAGAAGAATCGTGGCTTTCCTACCGCTAATGAAACCAATTCAGGTCCCTTCAACAAAGAGCAGATTGATCAACTCTTAAAGCTGATAAAATCCAACTCCTTATCCGGTACTCTTAGTGTTTTGTTAGCACAAACAGGTAGAAATCCTAAAGCCTTCTCTTGTCTAAACTTTTCTCCGTGGATCATAGATTCCGGTGCCTCCGATCACACGACTAGTTTTTCCCATTTATTTAGTACCTATTTCCCTTGTTCTGGTCATGACAAAATCAGAATAGCCGATGGTAGTTTTTCACCTATTGCAGGAAAAGGATTTATTAAACTAACTGAGAAAATTAATCTCAATGCTGTTCTTCACGTCCCAAACTTAGCCTGTAACCTTTTGTCTGTCAGTAAACTATCTAAGGATTCTAATTGTCGTGTTACATTTTTTGAATCCCATTGTGAATTTCAGGACCAGAACTCGGGGATGATGATTGGGCGTGCTAGGATGCTTGAAGGTCTTTACTACTTTGATGAAGTACCTGTTAGTAATAAAAAAGCTCAGAGCTTTAATAGTACTAGTTCAATCTCTATTCGAGAACAAATAATGCTATGGCACTATAGGCTGGGACATCCTAGTTTTCTTTATCTGAAACATTTATTTCCAGAATTATTTAACGGGATTGATTGTTCTTCTTTTCATTGTGAAAGTTGTATTTTTGTAAAATTTCATCGCTCTACTTATTTGCCAAAACCTTACCAGGCTTCCAAACCTTTTTATTTGATTCATAGTGATGTTTGGGGCCCTTCTAAAATCACTACTCTTTCTGGTAAAAGATGATTTGTTACATTTATTGATGGCCATACCCGCTTATGTTGGATTTATTTGATGAATAAAAAATCTGACGTGAAAAATTTATTCACAAATTTTTACAATATGATTGAAAACCAATTTCAAACCAAAATTGGTATTTTACATTCTGATAATGGAACAGAATATTTCAATGAGCAGTTGGGTGAGTTTTTGAAAAAAAAATGGAATTTTTCATCAATCTACATGTCGGGATACCCCTCAACAAAATGGCATTGCAGAACGAAAAAATAAACATCTACTTGAAGTAGCACGTGCTATAATGTTTTACATGCATGTTCCTAAATATTTATGGGGTGAAGCAATTTTAACAGCCTCTTATTTGATAAACAGGATGCCTACAAAGGTGTTAACATACAAAACACCTTTCGATTGTCTCAAAACTTTTTTTCCTGACACGAGGTTGTTTTCTGATTTACCCGCCAAAGTTTTTGGATGTACTGCCTATGTTCATGTTCCTAGTCAATTTCGTTCAAAACTTGACCCCCGTGCTATAAAATGTGTTTTTTTGGGTTATTCCTCAAACAAAAAGAGGTATAAGTGTTTCAATCCTCAAACCAAGAAATTTCATGTGAGTATGGATGTGTCATTTGTAGAATCCAAAAAGAAGATCTGGAGGAATTCAGGAGTAGTCTAGTTTTGGGAGAAAACCAATTACTTATAGAAAACCAAAAGTAATCCTAGATTTAGAAGAAAACTCAATCCTTATTGAAATCTGGAAAACTATGTTCGCGCGGTCCGCTTGAGCGCCCAACAGCCCGCTCGAGCGGCTTCAGCAAAATATGCATGTGATATAACAGAGGTCCGCTTGAGCACTAGAGAACCTGCTCGAGCGCGAAATCACACAGCTCAGTACTTTTACAGGCGACCAAAACTTCTGGAACTAGGGATTCTCCGCTCGAGCAGGGTAATGTCCGCTCGAGCGGACAGGCAACTTGGAATGCATTTTTGCATTTTGCCTCGGGGGCGCTGCCCCTCGACCCGGCCGTGGCGCTGCCCCGGACCCGCCAAAGGGCACTGCCCCCTGGACCCTTACGAGCTGACCGGGCAGCTCGATCCCCGTCATAATTAGCAAAGTGGCAATCTTGAAAGAATTAAACACCACAAACTTCTCACTTCTCTGAAAGGCACAATTCGGGTTGGATTCGCTTCTAAACACTCATAGCCTCACTGAAATAAAAGTGCGAAAACAAATACAACTGAAAGGAGTTTTGTCAAACGGGGTTACCAAGAATAAAACCTAACAATCATAAATCAACATCTAAGGGAATTCTAGATTTTTCAATTGTAAACCGTGATTTGGCAGCAGAAATGTAATAAGCCTGAAATCGTGATTATTCATGGAATTATTTTATGAATTATCTCAAGCAATGAAATGTTGTTTTTACTTCCCAATGTTTCCAACCAAAATCCATGACCCATACAAGTTACAACATTGGAAGCATTTGTTTTTGTTTTTGAGATTACATGAATTTATTCATTTCTTCTTGAAAAGGAAAAGTGCAACCATCCATTCTTCGCCATCTTTATACCCGAAGAGTTTTGCAACTGCCATGAAGAATGTTCTCCAATAGACAGTCGACTTGACAGCAAAATCCTTGCCGTACGTTGACTTCATTATTGGTTTTATGGAACTCAAATTTTTGTCCATTCTTTTAAGCTATTCTTCGCTGCAAGACAAGACAGTATAATATGTCTGTTAAGTACAGTAATACCCTTGCATCATAGATTCTTAACTACCATAAGTAGCGCTCGGTAACGTTTACGTTTTTGGTTTATCTTTACAAAAATTTTATAAATTACAAACATGTTTGATTTGAACAAAATGTTTGAAAAATTTTAAAAACATAAACTAAAAAATATGTTTGTTTAGGCCTAAAATATTTATATTTATTTTTTATTATTTATGATAATGGGATCATACACATTATAATTGAAAAAAAAAATTAATTAAAAAAATTAACTGGAAAAAAATTAATTGAAAAAAAAAATTGAAAGAAAAAATTATTGAAAAAAAATTAATTAAAAAAATAATTGAAAAAAAAAAGTGTTAGTCAAATTTTTAAATTTCTGTTTAAAAACCAATGTAAACTCATTTTTTGAGTTTACGTTTTTTCTTCAAATTTATTAACTGAGACAATCATTTTTATAAATCAAAAAAATTATCAAACAAGTTTTTATGACAGTTTTTAAAATTTTTATAAATATAAACTGAAAATTGAAAACGAAATGAATGTCTATGAAGTATAATAATACCCTTGCATCACATATTCTCAGTTACTATGGTAGCGCATGGTAACGTTTATGTTTTTTGTTTATGTTTACAAAAATTTTATAAATTAGTTTTTGTTTATTTTTAGAAAAACATAAACTACAAACGCGTTTGATTTGAACAAAATGTTTGAAAATTTTTAAAAACATAAACTAAAAATATGTTTGTTTAGGCCTAAAATATTTATATTTATTTTTTATTATTTATGACAATGGGATCGTATACATTATAATTGAAAAAAAAATAATTAATTAAAAAAATATTAGAAAAAAATTAATTGAAAAAAAAAATTGTTAGTCAAATTTTTAAATTTCTGTTTAAAAACCAATACAAACTCATTTTTTAAGTTTACATTTTTTTCTCAAATTTATAAATCAAAAAAATTATCAAACCAGTTTTTATGACAGTTTTTAAAATTTTTATAAATATAAATTGCCTGAGATATGCTCTTAAGAAAGGATTTAAACACGTTCGTGTCCAAGGAGACTCTAAACTCGTCTGTATGCAGGTTTGTTTTTCCCTTTTTATTTGACGGGCATTTCCCTCTCTCTCTCAAAATCTAAATGTTCTTGTGAATTTCCACTAGACTTTGCTTCGTTCTTCTTTACTGTAATTATGTACTCTGCGAGCACTTTGACCATGGAAGAGAAAGAAAAAAGAAGAGAAGAAGAGGAGAGTGAAAGAGAGAAGATTGTTCTAGTGTGGCGGTGGAGTTGGCCTGAAATGGGGAAGGGGAAGGTGAAGGGTTGTTGAGGAAAAGAGGCTCAAATAAATTTCTGATTTTGTCTATTTATCTGCTGTATACTGGGGTCATCCAAATACTGGATTGGGTTATTCATGTGATATCCTGATCATTAATTTAGACCAAATCAAACACCCGATGGCGACTATTAGTCCTGGATTCTTTATACAGGGACAATTAGTCCAGCAGGGATGTCTAATTTAATCTGTGAATCAAACTGCTGGAAATTTGTGTTAATGTATATAATAAGATAGTGGCATATGATAGTGGTGTTGGTGGCATGTATATAATATGATAGTGGTGTTGGTGGCATGTATAAAATATGATAGTGGTAATATATAATATGTAAGTGGCATATAATGGGTTATAATGATGTTTGTAATATCTCCTATATAAGGAGTGTCATTTGGTCTTGTAAGATAAGAAGTTTTGAATATAACAGAAATATATTCCTTCTTCCTCATATTTTCGGAGTTCTTCTTCCTCATATTTTCTAAGTTGGTATCAGAGCAACAAAAAACACAGCAGCCCTAAAATCGTCATAGCCATGTCGGAAGTCACGTTCGAAACCACTTCAACCCCTGCCGCTGTTATTCCGGTGAAAACGTCCAACTCTCACTCTGTCCAAATCACCACCATCCGCCTAAATGGTGATAATTTTCTCCGCTGGTCACAATCTGTCCGGATGTATATCCGTGGGCAAGGAAAGATCGGTTACATCACTGGTGACAAGAAGGCTCCTGATGTTAATGATCCGCTGTTCGACAGTTGGGACGCTGAAAACTCCATGGTTATGACATGGTTGGTCAATTCCATGGAGGAGGATATAAGCTCTAATTACATGTGCTATACTACTGCACAAGAATTGTGGGATAATGTTAGTCAGATATATTCTGACCTAGGAAATCAATCTCAAGTTTTCGAATTAACTTTGAAGTTGGGAGAGATTCGTCAAGGAGATGATTCCGTCACCAAATATTTCAATTCGTTGAAAAGGTTGTGGCAGGATCTTAACATCTTCAACACATACGAATGGAAATCGGTTGACGACTGCAACCACCACAAGAAAACTGTGGAAGACAGCCGTATTTACAAGTTTCACCATGTTAACCTAACAATGATTAAATTAGGTATATAGCAATCATTGCACATTATTTATGCTAGAAATTTGTGTTAATGTATATAATAAGATGGTGGCATGTATATAATATGATAGTGGTGTTGGTGGTAGATAGTGGCATGTATATAATATGATAGTGGTAGATAGTGGTAATATATAATATGTAAGTGGCATATAATGGGTTATAATGATGTTTGTAATATCTCCTATATAAGGAGTGTCATTTGGTCTTGTAAGATAAGAAGTTTTGAATATAACAGAAATATATTCATTCTTCCTCATATTTTCGGAGTTCTTCTTCCTCATATTTTCTAAGTCAAACACAGCCTCTTTCCTTGCTTTAAGATTGTGGCCAAGATCATATTCAGTGTGTTTGGTTTCAGTTTTCTAAAAATTGAGTTTTTTGTTTTTTGTTTTTTGTTTTTCGTATTTTTTTGTTTTTAGTGAATATTTTTTAAATTTTAAGTAATTTTTTACTTTTTTAGATGCACCTTACTTAAAGGTATCTAAATAGTAAAATATTTGTGAAACAATATTTTAAAAAATTAATAAATACACAAAAATACGAAAAAAGTACTATTTTTTTGTATTTTTTGGTATTTAATGTATTTTTTAAATATTTTTTTTACAAATATTATACTTTTTAAGTGTATTTATGTTAGGCGTGTTTAAAAATTAAAGAAAAAAATTGCTTAAAATGTTAAAAAAAATCATTGAAAACATTAAAATACGGAAAATAAAAAGTAGAATTTTCTGAAAACTATAACCAAACAAGCTGATTGCTATTTATTTTTGTTCTATAATTTGTTTATATTATGTATGTCATTATTGAAAGTGAACTTGTGTTACAGGTTCAGGGTTTGTGGAAAATTAAAAACCCAAACATGGCGGCCTTGTGTAAGGTGGCTAAGGAGTTGAAGGATAAGTTTATGTCTTTTGAGATCCGTCATGTTGAAAGGGTAAATGTAGATTATTCCCTTAATTATTAAATATTTGCAAAATTCAGTCATATTCCTCATGACTACCATCAAGGAAATAATTGTTGCCATTGCAAAATTTGGAGTGCTAGTAATAAAAAGGGGAAAAAATTATTAAATAATTTGTAGATGCCTTCGTTCAGTTTTGTGCAATTTTAAATTATTAAATATTTGCAAAATTCAGTCATATTCCTCATGACTATCATCAAGGAAATAATTGTTGCCATTGCAAAATTTGGAGTGCTAGTAATAAAAAGGGGAAAAAATCACTAGAGTTTGCGTGCATTGTCGGTTTTCAGCTTCAGTCCTAAGGTTTTTTTTGTTTTTTTTTTTGTTGGGAAGGAGTTCAACTCTGCAGCTGATGCTCAAGCGAACCTGGCTGTATATCTCAAAGGTAAGAACCCGATAGAATCTTATGAATGTGTTTGTAAGTTGTGTTGGATTCGAAGAACCTGATAGAATCTCTTGTGCTTCTTGTGTGTAGATGGGGAAGTTGAGGCTGAATGTGATATTCAGTACTGCAAATGGTTGGAAGTAGCAACTTTGCTTTGTCAAGAAGATTGGATGAAAACATATATCTAGACTACTTGTTAGTTATCAAATAGGGCCTAAACTCTTTGGTTGTTGGGAAGGTACATGAATGATGTGTTTATATAATAACCACAATGTGAGTGTTTGAGCTAATTTCTTTTGGTTAGCGGGGCCTATAATTAGGGCTGTTCAAAAATCTGTTCAAACTGGTAATTCGGATTGAATCAGAATAAATCGTACGGTTTGGTTCGGTTCTATTAAGAACCGGTTCGGTTTCGTTTTAAGAAGTATGAGAACTGTAAAAATGGTTCAGTTAATGGATTTTATGAAAAAATTATGGTTCAAATCGAACCGAGCCGAATTTTAAAATATATATATATATAATATCAAGTTTTATTTTTATTAATTGATTTTTTGTAATTTTAATGATATTAGGATAATATAGATATGTAATGTTGAGTAATGCTTTAATATTATTAGTTTTTATCATGAATTAAATGTAATTAGTTTGAGTAATTATTTTGCTAATATTAACAATTAGAAATTTTTGGAACCGTGAACCAAACTGAACTGTTATTTCGGTTTGATTCTCGTCTGATTTTACCAGTGTAATGGTCTGTTTTAGTTCTCAAAATCACAGAACTATTAGGATTGGTTCGGTTCTTGGATTTTTTCAGAATAACACCCCTACCTATGCTTCCTTTTATGATCAATCAATGATATGCTTCTATTGCTGCAGGTAATTTTAAGAAGTTATTTACCAAATCCATGTCGATTTTCAAAATCTTCAAACGAAAGTAGATTTGTACTTTTCAAGCCCAAACACAGCTTTTGAAAATATGATTTCAAAAAAAATTACATTAAGTTAATATGAAAATCATGTTTTTGCCAATTTGTGTTTTGATTTAAAGTCATTCGCCATTTTTTTTTGTTCTGTTTTTAATGTCTCGTGTCACCGTCAAGAAGCAAACATCTTTCAGTTTCTTTTTGTGTGAATTACATGAAGGAAAATACTTATGTTGTGTTTGGTTGGAGGATTTGGAGAGAGATTTAGAAAGAGAAAAAGAAAAGATGTGTGAAATTATGTGAAATGTAGGTATATTTTTTTTCACATTTTATCTACTTTTTTCATTTCCCTTTCCAAATCTCTCTTCAAATTTCTCAACCAAACACAGCATTAGAAACGCTATAATTTTTAATAATTTTTTTATTATCAAGTACTTATATGGGTGTGGGTGTCACACTTGCACAAGTGTTTGGTAGAAATTTTAATAGAATGTTTTTCATCTATAACATTGTGCCGTTTTGAGAAGTTTGGTAAAATGCCACGTTTTTTTATCTAAGGGAAAAAAAAGCTTCCGACCAAAAACATCACAAAATTCATTTGGGAAACTAAAAAACGCAAGGGTTGAAATTACAAATTGGAACTTATGACAAAAAAATAAAAAAGTAAAAAACAAACGTTGGGTAAAGGTATTTTGATCATTTTAATTTGATTTGACATCATAAACAAATAGTAAACCAAAAAGTCAAAAGTCTATTTTTTATCAACTTCCTAAATCACTTTTTAAAAAGTTAAAAAGCTTGATAAAAAGTCAAAAGTCAGTTTTTTACCAACTTTTCAAAACACCCCATTGTATCACTACAGAGTATTTTATTTTATTTTTTTTAGCAAACTAATTTTGAAATTATTTTTGTTTTATGATATTTTTATTTTTCTCGTTTATGGCATTGCTTACTGCTTTTTTGGAGGAATGACCCCATGTAAGGTTTTGTTTGGCCCTTTTTTTTCTTCTTTTTGGCGCGCGCGTGCCCTTTTTATTTCATTTTTTGGTTTTAGTGAAGTTTTACAATGTTGAATTTTAAAACGGTGTGTTACATGTAATAATTAATGTATATATTAGTTGTAATGTCATTATTATTGATCTCTATCTATTATATAAATTGTAAATATTTCAAATTTATAAAATTATACCACACCATCTATTAATATACTAATTAATACATATAATATTATTCTTTTTAAAATATTTAGGAAATTCGAATTTAAAAGCCTTTATAAAGTTGAATATTTTGACAATTTTTTAATAAAAAGAGTCACAAAAGCAAAACCAACAAAGTTTTTTATATTTTATGTTTTTTATAAAAAGAAAAAGAAAAAAGAAGTTAATTGCCCTTTTTATTTCATTTTTTGGTTTTAGTGAAGTTTTACAATGTTGAATTTTAAAGCGGTCTGCTACATGTAATAATTAATGTACACAATAGTTGTAATGTCATTATTATTGATCTCTATCTATTATACAAATTATAAATATTTTAAATTTATAAAATTATACTACACCATCTGTTAGTATACTAATTAATACATATAATATTATTCTTTTTAAAATATTTAGGAAATTCGAATTTAAAAGCCTTTATAAAGTTGAATATTTTGACAATTTTTTTAATAAAAAGAGTCACAAAAGCAAAACCAACAAAGTTTTTTATATTTTATGTTTTTTATAAAAAGAAAAAGAAAAAAGAAGTTAATTATAAATATATCTCTTAAAATATGAATTGTTTTATGTGATTCTGAAAATTATAAATACTCTCTTCTTGAATTTTTATTTTAACAAAATTAACAGTTTAAATAAAATTTTTAAATATTCTTTTATACAATAATAAAATTATTTGAATTGTTAATTAAAATATGTTTAATTAACTTGATAGTTTATTAATAAATGGGTCACATTTGTTATATGATTAGAAATTTAAAAGGCTAGAATGTAATTTTAAGAGCTACATGAGACAATTTATAATTTACCAAAATATTCAGTTATGAGAGAAAAGAAGTACCATTTCCAGAGCAGTATTCACTGCTTCCAAGTTCCAAAGCAAGTATGAATAACTTTGGTGGGGATAAATTACAAATACACCTCTAGAGATATATTTAAAATACGAATTGTTTCTTGTAATTTGAAAAATTATAAATATCTCCTTATCAGAATTTTTTATTTAACATAATTAATTAAAAAAATAAAATTTCTAACTGTTTACCTATATAATAATAACATTATTTGAATTATTAATTGAAATAAAATTTAAAAACTATTAACTTGATAATTTATTAATAAAATAACTTATTTGTTATGAAATTAAAAACTTTAAGCGGTATAATATAATTTTTAAAATTACAAAAAATAATTTATAATTTAATTAAAACCTCAAGGTGGGTTTGTAATTTACCTCTTTGGCTATGTTCATAGGGTGGGGAAGTAGCAAAAAGCTCTATACTCGCAGTAAATATCAGCTTTCGATTTTGGAACGATAACAAAATTGAAGCAAACAACAATGGCCTCCTCAACCTCAATCTCAGGATTTTCCTCTCTGAATTCGATTTGCTCATCCAAATCTCACATCCATGCGTCTCTTTCTTCGAGCTTTCCACTTGGGTCTCTTCATCGTCAAAGCCATGGCAGCTCTGTCAATCGTAACCCTACTTTCGCACTTGTACTGAACAATAACAAGTTCCAAAGATGGAGAAACATGGTTAGGTCGGTCGCCGAAGAAACCCTAGTTCCAGAAGAGACTGATCAGCCCGTCTCTGCTCTCACCATGTTCTTTCAGGTACTCATCAATTCTGTCTTTTTTTTGTTTTTTGTTTTTTGAGTTTGTTCAGGAAACCTCCATATCTCCATTGCAATTGCTTGTTCTCATGACTCTGACGGCTTGAATTGATATCAGTGGCATTTTCTGGGATTAATTAATGATTATGTATTTAGTGAATTGGAAAGGGTTGTTCTGGATTTGTAACTCGAATTTTTTTTGTTTGTTTGTTGATGTTTTGGGATGTGTAGTGTTTGCTGTTTTTTAAAATGTAATTGGATTTTGTAGCTGTGTGTTTTTAAGTTCTTTGATGAACTAGCATGGTGTTTTCTTGTAAAAATTATAGAAAAAGAATCATTCATTTAAACTATTGGAACTAATAGTGCAAGCTTATCTGATTCATTTGGTTTGTGACATTGTTACGGTCCCACATTGCCCGACAATAGGCATGAATTTAAGCCCAACAATGCTACAAACACATCAATTTTTACGCCGAAACACACACCCATAAACCCTAAACCCTATAGTTCTCTATGGGTGTGTGTGTTTCGGTGGCTTTGCAGTTCAAGTTCCAGAGGGGCAACTTGTAGGTTGGATTAAGATACCTGCTGACGTGTCAAATATTGATAGGTGACTGAAGCCGCAAGAAGGGAGAGGGCTATCACAGGATCAGTACGTTGAGTATGGGATCACATAGTTCTTATATTCTTGTATCGCATACTTTATGTACTTCCATGTAGAAATGCGTTCAGCTTTTGTGGTTAGATTGAGACTTCTAATCTTATTAACTGAGCATGGTGGGTGATCTTATTGTCTGCAATGTTTTTTAATTGCCATGGTCATCCATTTCTGTTTTATATATTATATCAAGTATGCTTCTATTTATTAACACGCTGATTGTCTTAAATATGTAGGCAGAAGGAACAATGAATGAAGCAGCTATTCGTACAGTGACCAATGCTTTAGAGGTAGATCCATCTATCCTTATTGAATTGTTCTACAAATGAATTTGATTCTATATTCGTGGATTAAAATTGTCAATGTTGCCCCCGATATTTGGATTTGACTAATGGGATGCAAGAATATTCTATATTGATTATTGACAATGGTTTATTTTCTTCACGATAAAGCAAAGGTTTTATCATGTCTGGACTTTCGGCCTTCTAAGTTCTAACCTTTCCAATTACCTTTCATTTTTTATTTTATAGGAAACAGAAGGCATTGCCAATTTAAAAGTTCAAGTTGTCGAGGGAATTGCAAGTGTTGAGGTGAGCATAAACAACTTGTTACATCTTACATCTCATAAATGAAACTATAATATACAAGTGTTACTTCTGTCTAGGTAATCACTTTAAGTTGAACTTGCACCCAAAACTGTAAACAAAATGTTCCTAGTCCTTGAATTGCAATGGCTTTAAACATAAAAGTACTTGATGAGCTTGGATTCCTAAATTGTTCATGGATGCTAGCCACAGATTTGCCTCACATTTTCCACTGTATTTCAACTTTTTTTAGAGAAAACCTTTCTACAAGTGTATTACTTGTACAATTAAGATGTGTTTCTGTTCTTGAAATTTTGAATATTATCTCAAATTGACGGAATGCTTTGTCCACGTGTATGCTTTCCCAGCTAACAAAAGAGACGACAATACAAGCTACAGGGGTGGCCTCCAATTTGGTTGAGATCATACAAGGTTCGGGCTTCAAACTACAAACATTATACTTGAGCTTTGAGGATGAAGAAACCATCAACTAGATCTCATATATTGATTTACCTGTCCGAACCTCACAAAGAAAAGGGCACATGAAAGCTCTTTATCAGAATCCTAGAATCTAGGCTAATGCAGCAGAGTTGTTGTACTCACTTGTCATAGTTCCATGGGCATTTCTATTGTTTAGTGTTTTGTTATCTTCTTCTTATGTCTCTGAAAGCACACTAAGTTGTGAAATTGTGTTTAGAACATGTATTTTCTGTAGTCCCATTTGTCATTTGTCCAGTTTATGCTGTTTGTTAGCTCGATTCAGCTGTCACAGTTATATTGTTTGTCAATACTAATCATTTGAATTAGGTAGAGATTTTGTTCATAATTATGGGGTCAACTCATTGAAGTGAGCTCTAATGTTTGAAAAAACACATTTTGAAGTGCATTCATAAAAAAGCGGAGTGAGAATCTCTCTATACAATAATGTGAATATATTGTCAATTTATTACCCGTACCATATCATGCTATAAGTTGCAGTTTTGGTGCATTGGGTATGACTTTTATATTGCTTTATTACATGCACTGTTGAAATAGAAACGAATAAACCTCAATAACTAGGTTAATTTTACATTTAGGTGGTTGAATAGTGATTGTTTCTTAGATTTTGATTTTCTCATATATATATATATATGTATAAAACTCTGTTTTCAACTAGTGGAGTTATACCATGTTCTTTTCTCCAAATATATGTTTTTAGATGGTATCTCTATGCTCTAAACCAGACATTTACTCCATACATCTGCAAGTGAACTTTAACTTTTGATTAAAGGTGATACGACAATGCTTAAAAACTTCAACTAATGGCCAATTGGGGAACTTTCGGCCATTGTAAACCAAATTAGTTGCATCTTAATACAAATTTAATGTTTTTCATCTTGGCAGTCAACAACTGTGTCTCAATTACTTTGGGGTCAACTGTATAGATCTATTTTCCTCCAGTTAGTTGGATTAACAAGATATGCATATCAATATCAACTTAAAAAAAAAAAATATGTACCGTTTTGATGTCATGTACCTACCACTTGTGCTCCCAACCAAGGAACACTAGCTGGCTAGGAAAGGTACTCCCGTCATAGGTCAACATACAGTACAAATAAGAGTACAAATAAACATCCATAAAATTTTCTCAATAAGGCATAAGTAAACAAGTTAAACATCGAGCAATTGAATTAATATCACAGCTAGGATTAAGTGATCACAATTCCAAACATTTCGTGCCTAATCTCCTATATAACGAGAAGTTACGATTCTCCATTGGTGTACTAACCTAACCATAAGAGAGGCGTGGGCCAACAGGAGTGTCAAGTCTCATCACTTTGGCCTGCTGGGTAACTGATTTATTACTGTAGATTCCAAATCCCCTAGGGAAGCAAGATTCGCATTGGTTTGGCTGAGAACTTGGAATTGGTATAAAATATTTCAGAACATATCTACCTTAGTTAATGGGATGTTTGTCCTACTAATCAGCCCGATAAATTTTTTCTGAAAAATATATATGTTTGTTAGGACTGAGATTGGCTGTTGATTTTGAACAAGTTTACAGTTTTTGATAATTAATATGCATGGCAAGTCGTACATGATATGTATGGACATAGATTTAATAAAAAAAAATTCATAAAATTAATCATTTGTGAATATAACAGTTCAAAAGACTCCAAAACTTTGCAAATAAACCCACCCCATTTGGTTTAACTAACAAATTTATTTATGAACCATATTAATCAACTGTTTGAATTGAGATCTTTCAACAAACTCACATTTTTTATTTTTATCGGATTTCACATTGTTGACAAGGTAATCTTGTCTAACTATTGACCGATAATTGGTTATGCCTTGTCTAATGAAATTAGATTTTATTAACCTAGGATTAGAAATTCTTCGGCATGCATGTCTCTGTCAAATTTGAACCTTAAAAAACCAGAAATAGAAAAGCTGCATTTTCTCTGAGCGTTTATCTGGGAAGCTAAAACTGACAATTCAACAGTCGGCATCTAATGATTCATTATTATTATTATTATAAAGAGAGATTATATATACTGCAGTTTCATACCCGCCTAATTCATCACTTGACACAGCTCCTCACCCAATCTTTGCTTCTTTCATTCCTTTGCTTGGAATGGCAATGAAGAAATCTATGTTCGTTCTCTTTTGCTTCTTGCTCCTTTAGTCACCACAAGGGTATGTTCTATGATTTATACACACAGACACATGCAAGACACAACACAACTATGTGACAAGAGTGTCAATCATATTTTTTCCTTAAATTTTTTTCTTAGTCGACACTTCAGATGATATCATATGTTTTTTTTTTTTCCTGAATTTTCTTCTTAATATATGTATATATATTTTTGGAAAATCACCAATATACTATGATTTTGTAGGTTCCAAATTTTGTTGAGGCAATTGGCACAGAGGTAATTTCAAAACATTATTGTAATTCTTGGCTTGTTCTTTAAATTGTTGCTGAGGATGGTGCCTGTTTCATTGAGGCATAAGTTCCATTAATTTTTGGATTTCATGATTAGTTTAGTAGCCGATGTTTTATTTTGTTAAATAAAATCTAATCAGGCAATCAAATTGATCAATTCATTCTCATAAAAAAATTGATTAATTGAATTTTTTTTTTTTAATTGTAGGCTCCAACCAATGCTCCAACATCCTGCCTATGCATTTATAAAGACTCCTGTCCATGCACTTGTTATAACTTCAACCCATGTCCCTGTAAAGGTTCCAACCTATGCACCTATAATGGTTCCTACCCTCCCTCCAGCCCATTCACCAGAAATGGCCCATGGCCATCCCCCAGTCAAGGCTCCATCCCATGCTCCAGACATGGATCACGATCATGGTCATACCCATCACCTAGAGAAGCACCATTATCATTAGCATCATCATGCTCATGCTCCGGAAAGGACTCCTATCCATCCCCCAGCC
Source organism: Camellia sinensis (assembly GCF_004153795.1). Lineage (NCBI taxonomy): Eukaryota > Viridiplantae > Streptophyta > Magnoliopsida > Ericales > Theaceae > Camellia > Camellia sinensis. The sequence continues at coordinate 1,398,230 of NW_021025386.1, forward strand.
CACCCATGGCATAAACACCATCCCATCATTGGTTCCTAAACATTGTTTCCGCACATTTTAATAGTAACATGGTATGTGTCACGAAGTTCATTGTCCTTAATGTTTATGTTCTTCCATCTCAATATACTCCCTATCATTGAATCATGATTCTATAAATTTATGTTTTTTGAAATTTTTATATAATTCAATAATTACGAATGTACTGAGATAGAAAAATAAAAAAAATTAAAGACAAAATCTATGATCATATGTGGAAGTTTCATGGTTTTTATTTTTATTTTTTATGTATTGATTAAACTTGTTCCTTCTCGTTGGTTAAGGATAGAGAGTTGAAATTTTTACATTATTCAATAATTAAAAATGTATTGACATAAAAGAATAAAAAAATTAAAGACAAAATTTCTGATCATGCGTGAATAAGTGATAGTGGAAGTTTCATGGTTTTTATTTTTATTTTTGGAGTTATGCATTGATTAAACTTGTTCCTTCGTTGGTTAAGGATAGAGAGTTTGTTGATATAATTTTTGAGTTTATAGCATAATGAGAACTCAATAAAATTCTGTTTGTAGTAACTATCGATTCATGCACATGAGTTATTTATGAGCTTTGTGATAGTTTGTCATTATTTTTAATAAGTTTGATTATTCTACACTTCAATTATTATTTTTATATATAGTTTGCACTTAAAATTAAAATCCAATATTGGGCTATCTCTCCCCCACCACTTTCTTTTGGAGCTGGGCTTATACGGTTTTGATGCCCCACTATGTTTATCTTTTAGGCCCATTTGTAAGTTATTTAATGATTTAAAAAAAAAAATCCAATAATTTTATTCATTGAATTTACCGTTAAAAAAATCATGAGTTTGAAAATATATTGCAAACAAAGAATATGAAATCATACAAGAATGATTCTCGAATTAATTTAATTTTTTTTTAATAAATATTTACACATATTTTTTTTAGATGGTGAAATATTTACACACATGAGCTTAAAAAAGACACAAAATGAATTATCATAATAAATTATGTTGTGAGTGCACAGCAACAACAGATTAGACAATACCGTCCATTTTCAAAACTAGACGCAAGCCCAATCATTACATTAAGCATTCTGTTTGAATTAGATGTATTGGATTTGTTTTTGAATCATTTTTATGGCGAGGCCAATCTTGATTATGACTTTTAAGCTCATGTTTGTTTAGGCGGATTGGATTAACATTTTCATGACTAATAGTTTTAGGACTACGAATTCGTTGGATTATGTATCCTATTTTAACTAATAGTCAAGTTTAAAATAATTAGTCCATACTTCAATTGTTTAACCAAATATCGGATTCATAATTTTATTGGATTATTAGTCCAATCCCAAGCTCATGTCCACCCAAACAAACATGGCCTAAGTGTTATGACTCAAACTAATAGCAAAAAGGTATTCAGGCCATAAGATTATTTTTAATTTTTTTAGGTCATTAGACTCGAGATTTAATCTATCTATATATTATATAAGGAAAATGAAATTTTTAGGGAAAAACATTTTAGAAGCTCAAAGCCTGCGTTTTAAAATTATTAAATTTTCTTAATTTAAACAATCAGGATGATTCCCATTGACTAGTTTCTATTTACCTTTTATTTTACAATCTCACATTGAAAAGAAAGAAAAAGTGAATTGTTTCACTTATTATATAAAGTGAATCTTATACTCCCATTTATACAAGCAAAAAGAGATTTTTAGTGAGAAGCCTTATCTATCTATCTATATATTATATAAAGAAAATGAAGTTTTTACGGAGAAACATTCTAGGAGCTTCAAACCTTCATTCTAAAATTATTGAATTTTCTTAATTTTAAACAATTAAGAAAATTTTCATTGACTAATTTCCATTTACCTTTTATTTTACAATCTCACATTGAAAAAAAAGAAAAAGTGAATTGTTTCACTTATTATATAAAGTGAATCTTATACTCCCATTTATACAAGCAAAAAGAGATTTTTAGTGAGAAGCCTTATCTATCTATCTATATATTATATAAAGAAAATGAGAGACTTGTGGGAGAAGACGAGGCTCGAATCGGGTTCCCGGTTTATGAGTTAGAGCCGAATTTCACTTTAGGCAAACTAGTTCCTTAAGAAACTTGAATTCGAGGAGTTAACGCCCCAAAATCACCAAACGGTGTAGGTTTTGCACAAAACTAGGCACACACGACCACCTAGGCACGAGAGACTTGTGGGAGAAGTCGGGGCTCGAATCGAGTTCCCGGTTTGGGAGTTAGAGCCGGATTTCACTTTAGGCAAACTAGTTCCTTAAGAAACTTGAATTCGAGGAGTTAACGCCCCAAAATCACCAAACGGCGTCGGTTTAGCACGAAACTTGGCACACACGACCGCCAAAGCACGAGAGACCTGTGGGAGAAGACGTGCCTCGAATCGTGTTCCCGGTTTGAAAGTTAGAGCCGGATTTCACTTTGGGCAAACTAGTTCCTTAAGAAACTTGAATTCGAGGAGTTAACGCCCCAAAATCACCAAACGGCGTCGGTTTAGCATGAAACTTGGCACACACGACCGCCTAGGCACGAGAGACTTGTAGGAGAACACGGGGCTCGAATCGGGTTCCCGGTTTGGGAGTTAGAGCCGAACTTCACTTTGGGCAAAATAGTTCCTTAAGAAACTTGAATTCGAGGAGTTAACGCCCCAAAATCACCAAACGGCGTCAGTTTAGCATGAAACTTGGCACACACGACCGCCTAGGCACGAGAGACTTGTGGGACAAGACGGGGCTCGAATCAAGTTCCCGGTTTGGGAGTTAGAGCCTGATTTCCCTTTGGGCAAACTAGTTCCTTAAGAAACTTGAATTCGAGAAGTTAACGCCCCAAAATCACCAAACGGTGTCGGTTTAGCACGAAACTTGGAACACACGACCGCCTAGGCACGAGAGAGTTGTATTAGAAGACGGGGCTCGAATCGGCTTCCCGGTTTGGGAGTTAGAGCCGGATTTCACTTTAAGCAAACTAATTCCTTAAGAAACTTGAATTGAAGGAGTTAACGCCCCAAAATCACAAAACGGCGTCGGTTTAGCACGAAACTTGGCACACACGACCGCCCAAGCACGAGAGACTTGTGGGAGAAGACGTGGCTCGAATCGGGTTCCCGGTTTGGGAGTTAGAGCCGGATTTCACTTTAAGCAAACTAGTTCCTTAAGAAACTTCAACTCGAGGAGTTAACTCCCCAAAATCACCAAACGGCGTCGGTTTAGCACGAAACTTGGCACAAACGACCGCCTAGGAACGAGAGACTTGTGAGAGAAGACGGGGCTCGAATCGGGTTCCTTGTTTGGCTGTTGGAGCCGGATTTTACTTTGGGCAAACTAGTTCCTTAAGAAACTTGAATTCGAGGTGTTAACCCTCAAAAGTCACCAAACGGCGCCGGTTTAGTACAAAACTTGGCACACATGACCGCCTAGGCACGAGAGACTTGTGGGAGAAGACGAAACTCCAATTGGGTTCCGGTTTGGGAGTTAGAGCCGAATTTCGGTCTAGGCAAACTAGTTCCTTACGAAACTTGAATTCGAGGTGTTGACCTCCCAAAATCACCAAACGGCATCGGTTTAACACGAAACTTGGCACACACAACTGCCTAGGTACGAGAGACTTGTAGGAGAAGACGACGGGGCTCGAATCGGGTTCCCGGTTTGGGAGTTAGAGCCGGATTTCACTTTAGGCAAACTAGTTCCTTAAGAAACTTGAATTCGAGATGTTAACGCCACAAAATCACCAAACGGTGTCGGTTTAGCATGAAATTAGGCACACACGACCGCCTTGGCATGAGAGACTTGTGGGAGAAGACGGGGCTCGAATCGGGTTCCCGGTTTGGGAGTTATAGCCAGATTTCACATTAGGCAAACTAGTTCCTTAAGAAACTTGAATTCAAGGAGTTAACGCCCCAAAATCACCAAACGGTGTCGGTTTCGCACGAAACTTGGCACACTCGACCGCCTAGGCACGAGAGACTTGTGGGAGAAGACGGGGCTCGAATCGGGTTTCCGGTTTGGGAGTAAGAGCCGGATTTTACGTTGGGCAAACTGGTTCCTTAAGAAACTTGAATTCGAGGAGTTAAAGCCCCAAAATCACCAAACGGCGTCGGTTTAGCACGAAACTTGGCACACACGACCGCCTGACAAAGCATTACTTGGACATAATTTGGTCTCCAAAAACCTCTTCAATTACCCCGGTTTCGTTGGGGAACCGCAGTACTTGGTGGTAGGATGACGCCACCGATCGCATGGCATGCAGCCATGTCCTTCCCAAGATGATGTTGTAAGTGGAAGTGACCTTCAATACCCATAATTTCACTTGTTTTGTCATGTTTCCTGCTCTGACTGGAAGGATTATCTTGCCCACTGGCCACTCTGGCATTGAGTTGAATCCGATA
>NW_021025386.1:1403184-1437420 GCF_004153795.1 Camellia sinensis
ATAATTAAGAAAATTCTCATTAGCTAGCTTCCATTTAATTTTTATTTTACAATCCCACTTCAAGAAAAAGAAAGAAAAAGTGAGTTATTTCATGTATATAAAGTGAATCTTATAAAGAGAGTTTTGAGGGAGAAGCCTTCTAGGAGCTCCAAACCCTTATTCTAAAATTATTGAATTTTCTTCATTTTAAACAATTAAATTTTTTTTTATTGGTTAGCTTCCACTTACCTTTTATTTTACAATCCTGTAAAAAAAAAAGAAAAAGTGAATCGTTTCACTTACATAAAGTGAATCTTATGCTCCAATTTATATAAATTATTGAATTTTCTTAATTTTAAATAATTAAGAAAATCGTCATTGGTTAGCTTTCATTTAACTTTTATTTTACAATCCCACATCGAGAAAAGAAGGAAACAATGAATTGTTTCACTTACATAAAGTGAATTTTATGCTCCCACTTATATAAGCAAAATGACATTTTTAGTGAGAAGCCCTATGATCGTTATCTCATACCATTTTTTTTTATTTTCTTAATTTTAAACAATTAAGAAAATTTTCATTGCCTACCTTCCATTTAACTTTTATTTTATAATTTCATATAGAGGTTTTGATTTTAAAAATAATTTTGTATGAGATTTTGAAACTCTCATAACATTTAACTTTAAAATAATTACAATCTCACATTGAGAAAAGATAGAAAAGTGAATTATTTCACTTATATAAAGTGAATATTATATTCTCATTTAATATTGTAGCATTGTGCATGTTTCAATTTAAGATGATTTAAATTTTAAAATAAAATTTAAAAGTTTTAATTAATTAATTTTTTTGTAAATTGGTTTATCTTTTGAATTTGTTGATTAGGCTGAATCATTTTCGGTTTGACTGATTCACTGGTTTAACCGTGGTTGTAGCTATTTTATCAAAATATATTACTTAGATTTGTTAGATTTGAAATAAACTAAGATTGACTTGATTAAAAATTGAACGACTGAAATTACTTGATTAGAAATGAACTTCCTGTCCAAACAACTGTTAAATTTTATTTTGCGGACCCACCCGTCTAAACAACTGTTAACTTTAATTTTACAATCCCACATCAGTAAAAGGAGGGAATATGAGTTGTTTAACTATATAAACCTTATGCTCCCATTTAATATTGTAGTGTTGTGTATGTTTCAGTTCAAGACAGTTTAAATTTTAAAATTAAAATAAAATTTTTAATTTTTAATTAATTAATTTTTGAATAAGTTGGTTGGTCTTTGACCCAGCCGATAGGGTGAACCGTTTTCGGATTGACTGATTCGTTGGTTTAACCGTTATTTTAGTGGTTTTTTTAAAATATATTAGTTAAATTTGTTTGATTCGAAATAAATTAAAGATTAAACAGCTGAGATTGCTTGATTCAAAATAAACTTCCTACCCAAACAATTATTAACTTTTATTTTACACAATCCCACATCAGGAAAGAAGAAAAAAGTGAGTTATTTCACTTATCTTATTATATAAGGAAAAGAGACTCTCTAGTGAGAAGGCTTGTGAGAGCTCCAAAGTCTCATCTTAATTTTCTTAATTTTTTTAATTTTAAACAATTAAAATAATCTCCATTGATTAGCTTTTATTTGATAATTCCACATTGGAAAAAGAAGAAAAAAATGAGTTGTTTCACTCAAATAATGGGAATCTTTTACTCCCATTCCATTTAGTGAGGAGCCTTATGAGAGTTTCAATATCTCATACTAATTTTCTTGATTTTCTTAATTTTAAACAATTAAGAAAATAATTAAAAAAATTTCCATTGACTAGCTTTTATTTGATAATCCCACATTATGAAAAGAAGGAAAAAATAAGTTTTTTTACTCATATAAAGAGAATCTTATATTTCCATTCCATTTAGTAAGGAGTCTTGTGAGAGTTTTAATATTTCATACTAATTTTCTTGATTTTCTTAATTTTAAACAATTAATAAAATCTCGATTGGCTAGCTTTTATTTGATAATTTCACATCAGGAAAAGAAAAAAAAAAGTGAGTTGTTTTACTTATATAAGGTGAATCTTAATAGTGTAGTATTACGTATACTTCAATTCAAGACAGTTTAAATTTTAAAATTAAAATAACTGATGATACAGCGGGTTCCAGATAGAATGAGTCGGACAGATCCACGCCTCCCAAACCAGTGCCCGAGGTACCAAGCCCACCAGAAGACCTGCACAAGAGTTCAACGGGAAACGGGGAGTCCCCTAGCGAACCCTCCGATGAGCAAGTTAGAAAGAGAGGTGGAATGTAGAGATAGATAGCTTAACCTTCTTCTTGTCTTCGACGTCTGCTTATATCCTCTGGTAATCATTTCGTTGTCCCTTCCGACCTGTTATCTTGGCCGAAAGTCCATGCTCTAGCTTGCCTTGTTCATGGTGAGGCCGTTCTGTCTCGACGGGGAAGGGTTATCGCAATAAATGCTGTAAGAGACTTCATTAATGGCTGATGTGCAGTGCAATAACTTTGCAAGATCTTTGTCTACTTATGTGGCTTGTCCTTCTCTTGCCACGTGTTCAGATATCATTGGTTCTTGATGCCATGTTAAGTTCCAGCAACGCTGGGCTTTAGTATTTGAACTATGTATTGGGCCCTAAGTGGTGGGCTATAACCTTTATGGGCTTGCCCATGTCAGTAGTCCCCCATTTCCAAGTGCAGCTTTAGTCCAACGAAGGGAATAATGAAGAAGACGATGGTTGTGAAAGGCCGACAGCGATGGTTTGCCGAACGGAGGGGCTGGCCATGAGAAGGGCCAACTACGAAGGGTGGCCGAACGGAGGGGCCGACCATGAGGAGGGCCGATCGTGAAGGGTGGCCGAGTAAAGGGACCGACCATGAAGAGGGCCGACCGCAAAGGGTGGCCGAGTGGAGGGACCGACCATGAGGAGGGCTGACCGCGAAGGGTGGCCGAGTGGAGGGACCGACCATGAGAAGGGCCGACCGCAAAGGGTGGTCGAACAGAGGGGTCGACCATGATGAGGGCCGACAGTGAAGGGTGGCCGAGTGGAGAGACCAACCATAAAGAGGGCCGATCGCGAAGGGTGGTCGAGTGGAGGGACCGACCATGAGAAGGGCTGACCGCGAAGGGTGGCCGAGTGGAGGGACCGACCATGAGGAGGGCCGACCGTGAAGGGTGGCCGAGTGGCGGGACCGACCATGAGAAGGGCCGACCGTGAAGGGTGGCCGAGTGGAGGGACCGACCATGAGGAGGGCCGACCGCGAAGGGTGGATCGCGAAGGGTGGTCGAGTGGAGGGACTGACCATGAGAAGGGCTGATCGCGAAGGGTGGTCGAGTGGAGGGACTGACCATGAGAAGGGCTGATCGCGAAGGGTGGTCGAGTGGAGGGACTGACCATGAGAAGGGCCGATCGCGAAGGGTGGTCGAGTGGAGGGACTGACCATGAGAAGGGCTGATCGCGAAGGGTGGTCGAGTGGAGGGACCGACCATGAGGAGGGCCGACCGTGAAGGGTGGCCGAGTGGAGGGACCGACCATGAGGAGGGCCGACCGCGAAGGGTGGCCGAGTGGAGGGAGAAGTGGCGGTGCGCGGGGCTTGAGAAGTGGCAGGGCACGTGGTGATTTGAAGTGGAAAAGACAAGGTAGGGGAGAAGGCAATGGATCGTGGTCGTACACGTGGCGGAATCCCGTAATAGGGAAGGCTAGGCGTTGAGCAAGAAATGAAACGATACGTCAATATAGGGTGTTGAAAAGACAGTTTTGGCGGATTTTTGAAAATTTTCAAACTGGCGAAATTTAATTGTGGCCCTTGGAATATAGGCAAGCCTTGGGCTTTTGGTATTATCCGTTTTACCTATCTTTTTGCGAAGAACCAAAACCTTCTAGAAGTAAATTCTTTCGTGTCGAGTGATACACCTTTGTAACATTTCATGAACTTTCTTGTGCTCGCGTCTGAAGCCATTCGTAGACACACAATAGAAATGACCCAAGTGGAAGCAGCAACTGCAAGGGTCGATCCGTTAGGCGATGACAATGCGGTGGATTTTGCGGAATAATATCGTACGGAGTGTAGGGAGGGGGAGGGAGCGAGTCAGGCGGTGCAGGCTCGCCCCAAGACAATGATTTCAGCTGCGAGACCTATTAGTCAGGTGGAGTCGGACCATTGGCACACCAAACCGGACAAATCCGTACTAACAGCAGAGGAGTTAGAGGAAATAAGGAAGAAGTACCAAATCCCTTCGGAGATAGGGCTAAGGCTGCCCACATCCAGGGAGAAGGCGTCGGATGTGCGGCCGGACGAATTCAGTCTGTATGAGGAAGCGTTGCGAGGAGTTTTGAGGCTACCTCTCCTTCAAGTTGTGGTGGATGTGCTGAATAAGCTGGAAGTGGCGCGAGGGCAGTTGATGCCGAACGCTTGGAAGATACTGATGGCGTGTGCGATTTCCTGGAAGCAAGCAACCAGAGGGACAACCATGACAGTAGAGGAGTTCTTCTCGTGCTACAAGGCCTCCGGTCAGCAGGAGACTTGGGTGACGCCGCAAGCAGTGGCGGGGCCGAGGTCTGGTGGCGGGTCTTTTATCTTCGGTAAAAGGGTGAAGGCCGAGATGGTTCTTTGCGACGGCAAACGGTGGGGCAGGAGTTCGCACAACGTGGAAGGTGCCCACCAAATCAGTTGAGTCCAAGTTGGACAGGGCGGCCGAGGACCGAGTGAAATGGGTGAGGGAATAGAGGGAAGAGAAATGAGTGAGGTGGGATGAGCTGATCCTTCTTTCGACGTTGTTTACCCTGAACTTGGGGCCGCAACCATTGGGGGAGGATCCGGCAAGAGAAGAGCTGGAGATGCAGAGGAAGGTGGAGGAAGAGGAGGAGAGGAGATTGTTCGCTCGAGCGGACAAATATAAAGAGGCAAACTTGGGGCCTGCTCTGAAATTGGTAGTGAAGGAGAGGATCAGACCTTGTCCTAAACCTTTGAGGGACAAGAACCTGACTGAGTTTGCCTCCTTGCCACAACCCATAGACCCATTGAAGGAGAGGGGCAGACGAGAGGTGGAGGCAGGGCTGAGGAGGTCGAAGAAGAAGAGAGTCGCCGTTGAGAGAGCTAAGGATGTGCCCGTTTTGAAGAAGATGAGGGTTGGTGGCGAGGACACGCTCGTGGAAGAGAAGGCAGAGGAAGGGGGTGTGGGGGTTACTCTAGAAGGGTTGGTTGTCCCAGAGGTGCAAGGGGACAAACGTCAAGGGGCTCAAGTGAAAAAAGAACGCATGAGTACAGTGGGCCCTGAGATACAAGTGGAAGGTGGGTCGGCTGACTGTGAGCGGGGGTAGAACAATAGCTTGAGAGGGGTCTTGCGCCCCAAGGAAAAGAAAGGAGGGCTAGGCTGAAGAGTGCCATTTACCATGCCTCAGCAGTGTCCGGGTGATTGGAAGGAGAAGGAGTTGAAGCCAAGACTGCTGCAGATCGCTTTTTGGGGGTGGTAGAGGACGCGACCGTGTGCTCAATGGCCAGCTTCACTGAGGTCGAACTGCTAAGGGGGTTGTGCTCTGCCCAGATGGAGGCGACTGCCTTAGCAGGGGCCTTACTGTAAAAGGCGAAGTGATGCCACTGAAGACAAAGTTGGGGGAGGTGGAGGCCCAACTTGGAAGTCTGAGGAGGGAGAACGCAGGCTAGAGGCAGACAGCACGAAGTGCATGTGTCAGAGGGCTAGAAGAGGCCCAGAAGGCCAAGGAGATGGATGTGTTGGCGATGGTGCAGCGCTATTCCAGAAGGCAGAGGAAGGGGGTGTGGGGGTTACTCTAGAAGGGTTGGTTGTCCCAGAGGTGCAAGGGGACAAACGTCAAGGGGCCCAAGTGAAAAAAGAACGCATGAGTACTGTGGGCCCTGAGATACAAGTGGAAGGTGGGTCGGCTGACCGTGAGCGGGGGTAGAGCAATAGCTTGAGAGGGGTCTTGCGCCCCAAGGAGAAGAAAGGAGGGCTAGGCTGAAGAGTGCCATTTACCATGCCTCAGCAGTGTCCGGGTGATTGGAAGGAGGAGTAGAAGCCAGGACTGCTGCAGATCGCTTTTTGGGGGTGGTAGAGGACGCGACCGTGTGCTCAATGGCCAGTTTCACTGAGGTCGAACTGCTAAGGGGGTTGTGCTCTGCCCAGATGGAGGCGACTGCCTTAGCAGGGGCCTTACTGTAAAAGGCGAAGTGATGCCACTGAAGACAAAGTTGGGGGAGGTGGAGGCCCAACTTGGAAGTCTGAGGAGGGAGAACGCAGGCTAGAGGCAGACAGCACGAAGTGCATGTGTCAGAGGGCTAGAAGAGGCCCAGAAGGCCAAGGAGATGGATGTGTTGGCGATGGTGCAGCGCTATTTCGCTAACCGTGCCGATGCTGAGCTACTCGTAACCAAATTAGAGCTGGAGGCAGCGCTCCGCAAGGTGGTGTCGCTCGAGTTCCAGCTGGCTGGCGAGCAGCAGAAGCTGGAAGAGGCCCAGAAGCCTACACCGTCGCCAACGAAAGGTGGGATGAGGCCATGACTTGCAATGAAGATCTGCGTGCTCAGTCGATCAGGGAAAAAGAAAAAGCAGATCTGAAGACCGCTGAGTTGGAGAGGGCGCTGGTAGACGAGAGGGTCAAGTCAATGGCTGAGAAGGCAGGGCTAGAGAAAGCCTTGGAGGAGGAGAAGACCCAGTTGGCATCTAAGAGGGCGGCGTACCCCGATCTATGTGTTGCAGCAGTGGAGCAGTTCAAGGGGTCCGCTGACTTCTAGATGGCTATTGATGCCGCAATCGCCAGCAGCTTGCCGAGAGAGGGGGATAGGGGGGCTGGCCCATCGGGAGCGACCGCTAGAAGTAGGAGCGAAGAGGAAGTGATCCAGAGCTTCCAGCGGTCGGACTTCTACAAACATGAGATGGCTGAGTTCTGGGACAGCGGCTGGAAGATGTTTAAGCGTAAGGCAGAAGAGTTGTTCCTTGACTTGGACTTCAGCAGTATAAGAATAGATGAAGACGATGTGGCCCAGACCCCCTAGACGAAGGTGTTGATGAAGAAGACCTTGCGCGCGAGTAAAGATGAGTGATGAAGGCAGATCAGATGTGTAAAAAATTTTGTTTTTGTTGTTGTTGTTGTTGTTTTTTTTTTTGTGTGTAATTGCTGTAGTGGACTTATATGTAAGTTTGTAAATAAATAAAATTATGAGTTGTGTTTTTCATACTATTGTCTTTATGTTTTGTGGATCTGAAAAGAATGAGAATGGTCATTCACATAAGGCTTGTGTAAAAAATCATGTAAAGGTTGAGAAGTAGGGGGCCAGTCTAACTTATGAGAATGTTAAGAAATGTGAAGTGTTAAATCACGACCCAGCAGGGAGCCATTCTAACTTGTAAAACGTTAAAATGTAAAGGTCTTAACTTATATGTAAGTTTGTAAATGAATAAAATTATGAGTTGTGTTTTTCATACTATTGTCTTTATGTTTTGTGGATCTGAAAAGAATGAGAATGGTTATTCACATAAGGCTTGTGTAAAAAATCATGGTAAAGGGTTAGAAGTAGGGAGCTGATCTAACTTGTAAGAAAACCACAGCGCAAAGTGAAGTTTAGAATGTGAGAATGTTAAAAACGTGAAGTTTCGAATCACGACCCAGTAGAGAGCCAGTCTGACTTGGAAAACGTTGAACTGCAAAGGTCCTAAAATGTGAAGTTTTGAATCATGTTGTAAGAGTGTTGATAAATGAAAGGTTGGGTTGGGTTGGGAAATGAAAGTTAAAAAATGTAAAGAGTGTTAAGAGGCGTAAAAACATGGACCTGGAATTTGACTAAGTATGGCAGCTATGCCACAATCATGAAGTTGCAAGAATGGCCTTGGTCGAGCTCTTTATTCGTGCTTAGTTTGGGTTGAGCCATGATTAACTCGGTCTGGCTGAGGCTTCAAGTAACTCAGTCTGGCCGAACTCCTCATGCTCAGTCTGGCTGAGGCTTTAAGTAACTCAGTTTGGTTGAGCTCGTTATGCTTAGTCTAGCTAAGGCTTTAAGTAACTCAGTCTGGCTGAGACTTTAAGTAACTCAATCTAGTTGAGCTTTTCATGCTCAGTCCGGCTGAGGCTTTAAGTAACTCAGTCTGGCTGAGCTCTTCATGCTCAGTCTGGCTGAGGCTTTTCATGCTCAGTCTGGCTGAGTCTTTAAGTAACTCAGTCTGGCTGGGTTCTTCATGCTCATTCTGACTGAGGCTTTTCATGCTCAGTCTGGCTGAGACTTTAAGTAACTCAGTCTGGCTAGGTTCTTCATGCTCAGTCTGACTGAGGCTTTTCATGCTCAGTCTGGCTGAGGCTTTAAGTAACTCAGTCTGGCTGAGTGCTGCACTCAGGACGTTATTGAAATACCACACAGATAATTGAGATATTAAATTGTTGTCATTTAACGTGTAGCCCATTTGATCAGAAACTTATATCATGTGAGAGAAAAATAAGAACATTCAAGTGTGTAGATTGTTAAAAAGAAAATATAGCAATTGATCAATACGAAAGATACAGCTTTTATTGAAAATAATGTTTCAAGTGCTCGGTGTTCTATGGATGAGGGAGGTCTCGGCCTTCTATGTCCTAAAGTCGGTAAGTACCTGGACAAGGTTTGGCCTTAACAACATAAGGTCCCTCCCACTTGGCTGCCAGCTTGCCTTCAGCCAGATTTTTGGTGGCAAGAGTTGCTTCTCGCAAAACAAGGTCCCCCACGGAGAACTCCCTCGGTCGGACTTTGCGGTTGTAGTGTGTTCTCATTTTTTGTTGATATGAGGCCCGTCTGACAGCAGTGGTCTCTCGAAGCTCTTCAATCAGGTCCAGGTCTGCCCGACGTAGTTCTTCAGTTAGTTCCGGATTCGGTGCAGAACCCTTGGGGTGGGCAGACCGATTTTCACTGGGATGACCGCCTCAGCGCCGTATTTTAAGCGGAATGGGGTCTCCCCAGTGGGGGTTTGGGCGGTAGTGCGGTAGGCCTAGAGTACGTTTGGTAATTCCTCAGCCCAGAGTCCTTTAGCAGCTTCCGACTTAGTTTTGATAATCTTCAGAAGAGAACGGTTGGTAACCTCAACTTGGCCATTGGCCTGGGGATAACCTGGGGAAGAGAAGCATGACTGGATTTGAAGCTCTGCACAGAATTTCCTGAACTTGGCATTATCGAATTGTTTGCCGTTGTCTGAGACGATGGCTTGAGGGATGCCAAACCGGCACACGGTCGACTGCTAGATGAATCTAGTTGTGATCCGCTCGGTGATTGTAGCGAGGGGTTCCGCCTTCACCCATTTAGTGAAGTAATCAATGGCGACGATAGTGAATTTGGTTTGGCCTCTGCTAGTGGGCAATGGACCAACTAGGTCGATCCCCCATTTGGCGAATGGGTAAGGACTGCAAAATGTGATCAATTCTGTAGGAGGAACATGGAGGATGTTGGTAAAACGTTGACATTTATCACATTTAAGCACGAAGTTAGCCGCATCTTGATTGAGAGTAGGCCAAAAATAACCAGTGCGAAGTATTTTGTGGGCTAGTGACCTGGCCCCCGAATAATTACCACATATACCCTCATGGACTTCCCTCATCACGTAGGTTGCTTGAGCTGGATTGAGGCATCGTAGGTATGGGCGTGAAAAGCCACGTTTGTACAAGAGGCCGCTGATAAGAATGTAGTTGGACAACCAGGCCCTGACTTTGGTAGCCTGCTGTTTGTCGTCCGGCAGTTCCCCCGTTGTCAGAAATAGAAAGATATCGGCCGCCCATGGAATAGGTTCATTTTAGAGGAAGTAGACTTGCTGCTGGTTTGGGGAAATGACAGGGTGGGCCAGGTACTCGAGGCGGACACCGTAGCTGAGGTCTGACTGGTCTGCAGAAGCTAATTGAGCCATCTCATCTGCCTTGAAGTTTTCTGCCTAAGGGATATGCTTGATGTGGAAAGTATTGAAGAGACGAGCAAGGGGGAGTGCAATATCCCTGTAAGCCCGCATTGTGTTTTCCTTGGCATCGAATTCCCCCGTAATTTGTCCAACAATGAGCTGGGAATCGCTGAACACTTGGATATGGCTAACACCAATGTCTCTGGCTAGGTGGAGACCTGCTATCAATGCTTCATATTCGGCCTCATTATTGCTTGCGTCGAATAAGAAATGGAGAGCACACTTGAAATAACCACCCTCGGGGGCAGTAAGGATGAGACCAGCCCCACTACCTTCTTTGCGGGATGATCCGTCGATGTTGAGGGTCCGAGAGTGGGGGTCTTCCGCCTCAGTCTGGGGTCGCGGGGGCGGTGGGGCTGTGGTCGGAGTGGGATTAGTGAATTCCAGGATAAAATCGGCAACAGCCTGCTCTTTGATCGCCGTTCGAGGTCTGTTGGAGATGTCAAACTGGCTGAGCTTGACCGACCATTGCATGAGTCTGCCGGATAGCTCTGGTTGTTGCATTATCTTCTTCAAGGGTTAGTTAGTGAGGACCACTATGGAATGGGCTTGGAAGTAAGGACGGAGTCGTTTTGAGGCTATGACCAAGGCTAAGGCCATTTTTTCAAGCAATGGGTAGTTCTGTTCTGCTTTCCTGAGAGCCCGACTAATGTAGTAGACCGGTCGTTGGACAGAGCTGTTTTTCCTGACGAGTGCTGCACTGACTGCGGTTTTTGACACGGCTAAGTAAAGAAAAAGGAGTTCACCCGTGATTGCCTGAGAAAGTAGGGGGGTTGGCCATGCATTGCTTTAATTGCTAGAAGGCCTCTTCGGATTTTGCCGTCCACTGAAAAGTTTGCCGAAGAACTTTGAAGAAAGGGAGGCACTTGTCCGTTGCGCTGGAAATGAAGCGGTTGAGGGTGGCGACTCTACCAGTAAGCCTCTGAACCTCCTTAACCGTTCTGGGCGATTGCATTTCTATTAAGGCCTTGATTTTTTCAAGGTTAGCTTCGATGCCCCCCTAGCTGACCATGAAACCCAAGAACTTTCCAGATCCTACGCCGAAGGCGCATTTCTCTGGATTGAGCTTCATTTGGTATTTTCGTAGGGTGCCAAAGGTCCCTCATAGGTCGGCCAGATGATCAGTAGAGAGTTTACTTTTGACTAGCATGTCATCGACATATACTTCCATGTTCCGGCTTATCTGATGATAAAAGACGGCGTTGACCAACTGTTGGTAAGTGGCTTCGGCATTTTTCAACCCAAATGGCATGACACGATAATGGTAGGTTCCTCGGTCGGTGATGAATGAGGTGTGTTCCTGGTCAGACGGGTGCATCAGAATTTGGTTGTACCTAGAAAAGGCATCCATGAAGCTGAGCATTTGATGACCGACCGTGGCGTCAACAAGCAGATCTATGCAAGGAAGGGGATAGCTGTCTTTGGGGCAAGCTCGGTTGAGGTCGAAGTAGTCGACATAGAGTCGCCATTTGCCATTGTTTTTACCAACCAAAATCACATTCGACAGCCATCTGGGGTAGTCCACGTTTGTGATAAACTGTTCCTCAAGGAGCTTATCTACTTCAGAAGCAATAAGGTTATTGCGCTCCGGGTGAAAGATGCGCTGCTTCTGGCGGATGGTTCGAAAATGGGGCTCAATGCTGAGACGGTGGGTGATGAAGATGGGGTCAATACCTGGCATATCGGAGTGGGTCCAGGCGAATACGTCGTTGTGCTCAGTCAAGAGGGCCGTAAGGTCGGCCTTGGCCTGGGAGGATAGTTGGCTGCCGATCTTGGCAGTTTTTGCCGGGTTGGTGGGATCGATGGGGACCTCGACCAGCTCTTCCACTAGTTCCCCTCTGACCAGTTCTTCCTCATCCCTGACGTCGAGCCCTTCAATGATCATAGCCTCCTTTAACTTGACCTCTTTAAGTGAAGTGGTGTAACATTCCCTGGCCACGGTCTGCTCGTCCCTCACTGTGCCGACCCCAAGGTCGGTGGGGAATTTGACGGAAAGATGGAAAGTGGATGTGATATCTTGGAAAGCATTTAGGGCTGTGCGGCCGATGATGATGTTGTAAGCAGAGGAATAGTCGACGACCAGGAACATGAGCAACTTGGTGGTTTGCCGTGGGTATTCTCCGATTGTGATGGGAAGATCGTTGGAGCCGATGGAGGTCACCCGGTCTCCAGTAAAACCAACCAATGAGGTTTGGAGAGGGAAGAGACTTTCTTCCCCGATCTCGAGTTGACAGAAGGCATTTAGGAAGATGATGTCTAAAGAGCTGCCGTTGTCGACCAGAACACGTCTGACTTTGTAATTGGAGAGGAGGGCAGAGATGACGAGAGGGTCGTCATGGAGGTAACGGATGCCTATGCAGTCAGCATCCGTAAAGGTGATGGGCTTCGTTCACTGCTTGGGCTGTTTGGAGGGTCGGTCCAATGTGGCAATTTCTTTGTCTAAGCCTTGCCTTATTTTTATGAGTTCTGCCCGCTGAGCCGAGCGGGATGGTCCTCCATAAGCAAACTCGCTAGCAATACCTCTAATCTCTCCAACAGGGGGGGCGGGGTTACCTTGTGCTCAGGGTTGCTGTGGAGGGCAATCATGACCTTGGTTAGGTGGTGCTGGTTGCCGGGGAGGAGTGCACCGGCGGTTGTTTCTGATGTGTTCAGTCCTTTGCTTCTGCTGAGGGTGGGCTCCCGTGAAGCGACTGAGACGTCCCTGACGTATCAAGCCCTTGACCTGGTCTTTGAGGTTGACACACTCCTCGGTATTATGGTCGTGGTCCTGGTGAAAATGGCAGTATTTGGACTAGTCTCGCCGGTTAGAAGGAGACCGTGACGGTTGGGGCCATTTTAGGGGATAATCTCGTTGAATTTGGTGCAAGACTTGTTCCATAGGGGAATTGAGGGGGGTGTATCGTTCGAACCGGTCGAGCGGTCAGGTTGACACCGACCGGTCAGCTCGGGGTGGCCGGTCTATATACTGAGGTGTTTGGTGAGTGTACTGGGTGTTTCTGGTTTCTAAGTCCTTCATCTTCTCCCTGGGGGTCGGGTGTTTGGCTATAGGATCTTGTCGGGCGGCTAGGGAATCTTCGGCGTTCATGTATTTCTGGATTTTAGAAAGTAGGGTTGCCATGGAGGTCGGGGGTTTTTGGAGGGGGAAAAAAGGAAATCAGATGATCGTAGACCAGCCATAAAAGTCGTGAAGATGACCTTATCATCATTTTCTGCCACCTGCAAGGCCTCAGTGTTGAAGCGGGTGACGAAGCTGCGTATTGACTCTCCCTCCGTCTGACAGATGTTGAGGAGTTGAGTTGCCGGACGCCGTTGGCGCTGGGCACTAATAAAATGGCTGAGGAAGGAGTCACTCAAGTGTTGAAAGGTAGAGACATAGTCCGTCGGGAGTTGACTAAACCACAGTTGGGCCGACCTCTTAAGTGTTACAAGGAAAGCCTGACACATGATTTCATCAGGGAATGCATGGAGGATCATGAGGGTCCTGTAGGTCTCCAAGTGATCGACTGGGTCTGTTTTACCGTCGAAAGAATCAATCGAGGGCATTTTAAACTTAGGAGGTAGAGGTTTGTCCCTGATGGAGGCAACGAAAGGGGAGTTGGCTGTGGTAGATGGTTTATGCTGTATGTTCTGCATGACTCCTTGGAGCTGGAGCTTCATGGCTCGGAGTTCTGCATCCTAGAGAGGAATGTTGTCACCACCGGAAGGCAGCAGGGGCTGGACGCTATTGGCCTCTCCTTTGGGGGTTGGTGCCGGGACCGATGGATGCGGGGCCCAGGGTGACGGGTTTATATTTGGGGGAGGGGGTCGCAAGCTTTCCAAGTTGGGTGGATTGGGCTGTTGGATAGTATGGCTCAGGGCTCGTTCTTGGTTAGGTGGGATATCTGGAGGTGGTAGAGGAGGCATATTAAGGTTTCTTTGGAGTAGGGCATTAATCAGGGTTTGGTTTTGCTCGGCCAGGCGGTTAATGTTATTGGTGAGCTCGGTGAAATACTGTGGTGGGTTGTTTGGATTGGGAGGGTCGGCTTGGTGGTCGGTAACACTGTGGCGAGAAGCCATGGATCTAGTTGTGCCCATCCACGTTCGCAGGTGGTAGGAAGGGGTTATTGGGAAGGGGGTCTCCGGCGACAATGAGCATAACTGGCACGCGGAGCAAGAGGTTTCCCACAGACGGCGCCAACTGATGATACAGCGGGTTCCAGATAGAACGGGTCGGACTGATCCACGCCTCCTAAACCAGTGCTCGAGGTACCAAGCCCACCAGAAGACTTGCACAAGAGTTTAACGGGGAACGGGGAGTCCTCTAGCGAACCCTCCGACGAGCAAGTTAGAAAGAGAAGTGGAATGTAGAGATAGATTAGAGATAGATAGCTTTACCTTCTTCTTGTCTTCGACGTCTGCTTATATCCTCTGGTAATCATTTCGTTGTTCCTTCCGACCTGTCATCTTGGCCGAAAGTCTATGCTCTAGCTTGCCTTGTTCATGGTGAGGCCGTTCTATCTCGATGGGGAGGGGTTATCGCAATAAATACTGTAAGGGACTTCATTAATGGCTGATGTGCAGTGCAATAACTTTGTAGGATCTTTGTCTGCTTATGTGGCTTGTCCTTCTCTTGCCACGTGTTCAGATGTCATTGGTTCTTGATGCCATGTTAAGTTCCAGCAACGCTGGGCTTTAGTATTTGAATTATGTATTGGACCCTAAGTGATGGGCTATAAACTTTATGGGCTTGCCCATGACAATAACATTTAAAAGTTTTAATTAATTAATTTTTGTATAAATTGGTTGGTCATTTGACCTAACCGATTAGGTTGAACTATTTTAGATTTGACCGATTCGCCGGTTTAATCGTGATTTCTCATGTTTATTTTATTAACATTAAACAATTAATTTTTTTTTTCATTGGCTAACTTCCATTTAACCATATAAAAATAAAAATTTAATTAATTTATGATTTATTTTATAATCTCACATCGAGAGAAAAAGAAAAAGCAAAGTTTGTTTCACTATCTATCTATCTTATTATATAAGGAAAATGGAATTTTTAATGAGAAATTTTCTAGGAGCTCCAAATCCTCATTCTAATTTTCTTGATTTTCTTAATTTTAAATAATTATTTTTATTTGATAATTCTACATCGGGAAAAGAGGGAAAAAAATTAGTTGTTTTACTCATATAAAGAGAATCTAATACTCCCATCCCATTTAGTGAAGAGCCTTGTGAGAGTTTCAATATCTCATACTAATTTTCTTGATTTTCTTAATTTTAAACAATTAAGAAAATCTCCATTGACTAACTTTTATTTGATAATCTCACATCTGGAAAATAATGATAAAGTGAATTGTTTAGGTTGGGATAGTTTAGATTGGAAGTTTTATCATAGTTTAGGTTGATTGTTCACCAAACTGTACGGTGAAAATATGCCTCTCTAATAGGAGGCCAAGTTATATAATTTAAAGGCTTTTTTTTTAATAATTAATGTTATTATTATTATTATAATAACAGGGTTTCGAAATTTGGAGGCCGTCGCCTATTTCCCCAATTGAGTCCATCTTGTTTGCATGACTACAATTAATTATATTTTTAAAACAATATTTTGCTCCAAATGCAATGATACAAGTTAATTCCACAATTATTACCACATGGATGACAATGTAACAAGGCATATGTCAGAGAGGAGAAGAGGTCAGTTGATTGACTTTGATTTATTTTCAGTTTTTATTAGCAACATTCAGAACAAATTAAAGTTCGATTTACTTTAAGCGAGACTATATTTTATAATCACGTAATTTTATTATATTTAATTTTTAAAAATAAATAATATATATAATTTTATAAATAGATCATGTATTTTTATTAAAGATAAATACATTAAAATCACATGAATATGACTTTAGAATGAATTTGATGTTTTTTTAATATGCATATAAGTTTACAAAATGATCAAGTATGATAAATTCACTAACCTAAACTATGCCTCTCTAATTCCCGTTGGATAACTTTCATTTACTTTTTATTTTACAATCCCCCATCAGAAAAAGAAAGAAAAAGTAAATCATTTCACTTGCATAAAGTGAATCTCATGCTTTCATTTATATAAACAACATAAGATTTTTAGTGAGAAGCCCTATGATCAATATCTTATACTCATTTTTTTGATTTTCTTAATTTTAAACAATAAAAAAATCCCTATTGGCTAGCTTCCATTTAACTTTTATTTTACAACCCCACATAGTTTTGATTTTAAAAATAATTTTGTATGAGATTTTGAAACTCTCATAATATTTAACCTTAAAATAATTACAATCCCACATCAAAAAAAGAAAAAGAAAAAGTGAGTTGTTTCACTTATATAAAGTGTTACAATCCCATATCAGAAAAAGAAAGAAAAAGTAAGTCGTTTTCCTTATATAAAATAAATCTTATAAAAGGGAGTTTTAAGGAAGAAACCTGCAAGAAGGTCCAAATCCTCATTCTAGAATTACTGAATTTTCTTAATTTTAAACAATTAAGAAAATTCTCATTGGCTAGCTTTCATTTACCTCTTATTTTACAATCCCACATTGGGAAAAGAATGAAAAAATGAATTGTTTCACTTATATAAAATGAATCTTATACTCTGATTTATATAAGCAAAAAAAGATTTTTAGTGAGAAGCCCTATAATCAATACCAATTTTTTTTGTCTGTGTGTTTAAGAACATATGTATAATACTCTTAGCATATCACCCGTGCTATGTGAAGGTGCAATGTGAAGGTGTTTTTGTAAACACAATTTCAATTTGCAATCCAATGTACATATCTATTTAACTTTTATTTTACAATTTCACATCGGAAAAGAAAGAAAAAGTGAATTATTTCACTTATATAAAGTGAATCTTACGCTTCCATTTATATAAGCAAAGGAAGATTTTTAGTAAGAAGCCCTATAATCAATACCATTTTTTTTTAATTTTAAACAATTAAGAAAATCTCCATTGGTTAGCTTCCATTTAACTTTTATTGTACAGTCCCACATATACATTTTGATTTTAAAAATAATTTTGTATGAGATTTTGAAACTCTCATAATAGTAACTTTAAAATAATTACAATCTCACATCGAGAAAATAAATAAAAAAGTGAATCTTATACTCTAAGTTAATATTATAGTATTATGCATGTTTCAGTTCAAGATGGTTTAAATTTTAAAATAAAATTTTAAATTTTTCATTAATTAATTTTGTTGTAAATTGGTTGGTCTTTTGACTTAACCGATTAGGCTGAATCGTTTTCGGTTTGACTAATTCACTGGTTTAACCATGGTTTTAGCTGTTTTATCAAAATATGTTACTTAGATTTGTTTGATTTGAAATAAACTAAGATTGACCTTATTAAAAATTGAACGACTGAGATTGCTTGATTAGAAATGAATTTCCCGTCCAAACAACTGTCAACTTTTATTTTACAATCCCACATCAAGAAAGGGAGGAAAAAATGACTTGTTTTACTAAATAAACATTATACTCCCATTTAATATTGTAGTGTTGTGTATGTTTCAGTTCAAGACAGTTTCAATTTTAAAATAAAAATAAAAATAAAAAGTTTTAATTAATTAATTTTTGTATAAGTTAGTTGGTTCTTTAACCTAGCCGATAGGGTGAACTGTTTTTGGTTTGACTGATTCGCCGGTTTAAGTGCAATTTTAGCGATTTTATCAAAATACATTGGTTAAATTTGTTTGATTCGAAATAAATTAAAGATTGACCTAATGAAAGATTAAACGGCTAAGATTATTTGATTCGAAATAAACTTCCCGCCCAAATAATTGTTAACTTTTAAACAATTAAGAAATTTCTCAATTGTTAGCTTTCATTTAACTTTTATTTTACAATCACAAATCGAGAAAGAAGGAAAAAGTGAATTGTTTCACTTACATAAAGTGAATCTGATACTCCTATTTATATAAGCAAAATGAGATTTTTAGTTAGAAATCTTATGATCAATATCTCATACTAATTTTTTTGATTTTTTTAATTTTAAACAATTAAAAAAATCTCAATTTATTATCTTCCATTTAACTTTTATTTTACATAATATATCAAAAAATTAAATATAATTATCATATTTTTATTAGATAATATATTATTTTATCCTGTGCATAGCACGGGTAATATGCTAGTATTGTATAAAAAAAATAAGGTTTTTAGAGAGAAACTTTCTAAGCATTCCAAACTCTTATTCTAAAATTATTGAATTTTCTTAATTTTAAACAATTAAGAAAATTCCTATTGGTTAGCTTCCAATTAACTTTTATTTTACAATCCCACATTGAAAAAATACTATAGGAATTTACATTTTTCCCAACCAATTTTGCCTACTAACTTTTATTTAGTCGGAAAAATTTTTCATTTGGCGACTAAATAAAAATTTGGTAGGCTAAGGTTTGGAGTTTTGCCGACTAATATTTTTAGTTGCCAAAATATAATTTTCTATGACCAAAATTGAATTTGGCCGGCAAAAGTTGAAGAGCGAAGACAAAAAAAAAACGGGAATGAAAAAATTTTTAGCGACTAAAATATCTTGGTCGCAGATAATAAAACTATGCCGTTTTAATTGTTATTGAACTATTTTGGTCATAGATAAAAAAAAATTAGACGTCATTTACTCATTTTTCTCGACAAAAAAAATTTAGTTGTCAAATTGGTACTTTTGGCAACTAACATTTTAGTTGCCGTTACTTCAGATTTGGCTACCAAATACTTTAGTCGTTGTAAATTAAGATTTTTTGACACAAAGTGAATTTAGTCACCAAAGGTGTAAAATTTTAGTGATATAGATTGGCGCCCAAGTTTGAAGCAAAACAGGAATACAAACAGTTTCAAAAGAAATTTAGTCGCCAAATTACCAATAAAATATTTGCAATTAATCTTTGGTGAAATATGAATTTTCTTTGACAAAAAAAATTTAGTCGTGGTCTATCAATTTTTTCCTATTAACTAATTTAGTTGCCAAATATTTAGAATAATTATTGCTATTAATTTTTGGCGATCAAACTTTTGGTCAGCATATATTTATATTCTGTGACAAAATAAAAATTTAGTCATTGTATACCAATTTTTGCCTACTAAAAAATTTAGTCGCCAAATATTAATGAAGTTTTTTACTTTTGATCTTTGCCGACCAAAAATGTGGTCAGCAAATACTTTTTTTTAGTGACCAAAAAATAGTTAGTCGGCAATAAAGTTAAAAAAATTTCAAAACACACACAAATTTATTTTTTGGTGGGAATACTCTCACATTACCCCCCAATTTATTAATTATGATTTATTTTATTTTATTTTTTCATATTTTTCTATTAGTCTGTACATACACCTAAACAAGTTCAGTCTTTTACTCTCTCTCTCTCTCTGACTCACCATCGCTGATTCGCCGTTCACAGTCACCGTTGGTCTTCCATTGTCGTTTATCGTCAATCTTCCACCGTCGCTTACTGTCGATCTTCCATCATCGCGCATCATTACATCACCACTGCTGCTCGCATCTCTTCACTTCGCTTCAATATTGAGGTTTTTCTCTTCCTCTCTCTATTTCTCTTATTCTCTTTATCTTTGTCCCTCTCGCTCTCTGTTTCTCTATTTCCCCATTTCCCTCTAGTTCATTTTGAGTGAAACTAGGCTAAAGCTCATCTGGAAGCTTATCAAGATTCATTTATCCAACACTATACTTCTTAACTTACACACATTCACCTTATTCACCATATATATTTATCTTCTTCTTCTCTAAAATAGCTCGTACAGGTCTAGGGTTCTTACAATTGCGCAACAGTGGTAACCTCCATCTCTCTCTCTTTCTTTATACAAATATATGTGTAAGGGCGTATAGAAGTGGATGAATAGAAATAGGAGAACCTAGAGGGAGTTTTGGTAAGAGAAGGAACAAGACCTACACCCTCTGTGTGAGGTGTGGCTGCCGCAGCTTTTATCTCCAAAAGAGCCTATGCTTTGCTTGTTCTTTCCTTACTGCCCGTAAGAGGACATGTAAGCCCTTTCTATCTCTCTCTCTCTCCCTCTCTATATATATATATACTGGTTGGTTGTATTGATCTGATGTGGGCATATTCTTAGATAACTGAAGTGTGAAGGCAATCCTATAGCGATCCCAATTTTGACTTAACCTTTGTTACATTCCGGACTCGGGTTTCGTGGTTTAATATTGTATCTATGTTTTGTTTTCCTCCTTTAACTCTTTGAATTTGAGTTTTGGAACATATTGGGCTCGTTTGGAACAGGTTGGTTGTTAGCTGGTCTAGATTGTTGTTGCCCAGATTTTGGCTTCTTCGCTTGAGCGAGGCTTTTTGCGCTCGAGCGAGCCTTTTTAAAATTTGCTTCTTCGCTCGAGCGAGGTTTCTTGCGCTCGAGCAAGATTTGAGAGTTCTCAGGTTTCTTTTCCAAACGCAGAATTTCTGGGAAGGTGAAGCTCTTCGCTCGAGCGAACGTGTGCGTCTATAAAACTTCTGAAGCTTTGTATTATACACTCGAGCGACGCTTCTTACGCTCGAGCGAGGTCACTTGTTGTGTCTGGTGGCTCGAGCGACAACTCCTTTGCTCGAGCGAAGGTCGTGTATATTAATTCGCAACAACTCATTTTTACACAGAAATTTTACATCTTTTTATCCCAAAACCCTAATCCGGCACACTCTCTCTCTAAAACACTCTCTCTCTCTACAAATACTCCATGATCTAAGGGTTTCTCTACCCTACTCCATTTGATAAAGAGTTAGAGCATCTTGTGGGCTTCCTCTTGATCCGAGCAAAATCGAGTTTGGACACTTTTGAGGTTCTTCTTCATCTCCTTTGAGCTTTTACACTTGAGGTAGAGATATTCTACATCTTGTTATGGTTTTTAACCTAGGTATTTGTCATTTTGTATAATGGTGGGATTTCGAAGGATTTGGGTAAAGTTAGGGTTTAATTTCAAAGGTTAAATAGGGGTTTTCCATGTTGGTTTATAAAATGCCTATGGGACCTTGTGTATGAAGCTCTCTAGTGTTAAAATGGTGAAATTTGGCCTTGGGGTTATGTTTTGGAAAAGGAGGGAAAATTGCCCTAATTTGTGTTAAATAATTATTTTGTATAAATAATGAAATTGATAAGGAAAATATGAAATTGGGGGAGTGTATGAGTAAATGGTGTAGTTGGATTTGATAAATCATTCACCTATGAAAATTTGATAAATTATCTGTTTGATGGATTATATATCTGTTTAAAAATATTTGTTTTGGGCTATCGGTGGAGGATAGCTATGATTGTTGTAGAAACTGCATGAGGATTAGGTAAATTGAAACTAATCATTTGGATTATGTCATTGAATATGACGGTTTGATTAAACCATTGAATTTGTGATTTGGATAGTCATTGTATACGATAACATCTTTAAATACATTGTATATGTATCTTTGTTTAGGAGGAGATAAGAGATGTACTCCATTGTTTGGGAGGAGATAGGGGACGGACTCCATTTTAAATTAAGTTGGTCGGAGTGTCCAGGGTGAAAGTCTCGAAACTTTATACGTGTATATTTGGGTGCTGATTCCCTCGAACGAGAGTCCGTAAAATGGCAAGAAGTTTGAAGTGTTTGAATAATGAATGTTGTTGAATTGTAAATGAATGAGTTGTAGTCTCATTTAGAATTGTTTAGATGATAAGAAATTACACTTATGTATTGATTTGAAATGAATGAATGGAAGTGGATTAAGATGCGATTATCAATTTTGAATGGTGATGGGAAGAATGTAAGTTGAACATGAGTATTGGACTTTTATCTGACATTATATCTTAGTTAAATCTCATATATTGTGTTAGTTTATCTCTGCTGGGTTTTGGCTCACCCTACTTGGGAAATCATTTTTCAGGTATAGGTGTCATGCTTCCTCCAAGGACGTAGCTTGGGAGGACTAGGGGTTGAAGGCTCTATGTTTTGTTGTATTTATGTTCAATGTTTATTCAAGCAAAGGGGCTTTATATGTATTGAGCTTCGGACTCATCATTTTGTTGTAACCTAGTATTATCTTGGAAAGATGTAAGCCCGTAGGACATTTATTTTGTTGTTATTAATATGTATTACATGCTGTAGATTCAGAATGAATATTTATGAATGTATAACGCTTGTATTCCTTGTTGTAACACAAATTCTAATATATTAAAATATACCACTTGTGTTGGATTTATCTCTCTTATGAGTTGGGTTAATTGTATTATTTTGAGGGCGTTACAAATCCGAAGGAAGACAGCTAGGACAGGTCGTATGAGGTACCTCCGCAACGTACCTCGCAGATTCAAGAGTAGTTTCAGACAAGGTGATACCTCCCACCCCCTTACATTTTTCAATAGGGTTAATTTCATTTTTATTTGTATGGTGTGGTTAATTTTTGTATTCATCTTTAAACTATTAATTAATTTCATTCATCTTGTCCTTAAAGTTTCTAATTTTAGATAATATGATCAATTTGAGATTGTTGATGTTGTTTTCTATATGTTGATATTGTTCCTTTTCTCTTTGCTTGGCAAGGAATTGGTATTTCTTTCATGAAACATTAATGGCCATGTTTTTCTCTACGTTTTATATTATCATTTGACCTTTATTTTTTCACTTGGGTTTTTGAAAAATCATTGTTTTGTCATGGGGTTTGTTAAATGATGATAGCACAATATTGCTAGACAAGTAGTGAACTTGAAGAATTAAACAAATCAAAGACTAGAAAGGAGGAGAAACCCCTTTTTAATTCTCTCCTTTTCTTTTGAACTTGAAGATACACATTTAGTGCGAACCTAGTTGGGATCAAGTACCTCACCATGATGCTTTTACTCTTGCCTTCCCTTTATCCAAACTTGTCAGAGCAAGCGGCATATTGGTAGGAAGCACGGTTAGAGATTTAAATATCACTTATGTAGCTAACTTGCAAGTCATAATAGTTAACTTGGTTGATTAAATATTCACTTATGTTGTCCAGTTATTACAATATAAGGTAGAAAATCCAAATGCAAGCATTGATTGATAACACATCTATTTCAATTGTTAGAATTATTATATTGATAAAATTTAATCTACGGATCATACATCTATTACTCATGAAATTTTTCTGAGTGTGATGCATTGATATTGATAGATTTTTAATGTTGATTGGA
Source organism: Camellia sinensis (assembly GCF_004153795.1). Lineage (NCBI taxonomy): Eukaryota > Viridiplantae > Streptophyta > Magnoliopsida > Ericales > Theaceae > Camellia > Camellia sinensis. The sequence continues at coordinate 1,426,259 of NW_021025386.1, forward strand.
TGTACACATATGAATGTTGTTTTATTTACAAAATGGTATTGACAACCCTTTAATTTGTTCATGTTATCTTTATTTTTTATGGACCTTTTTGAATTTTTGTCCAAATTTACAATTCGAGTGATGTGCAAATATTTTTATAAAAAAATTACCTGACATTATTTTTGTTTTTCTTCTGTATAGACGGATGAACTCGTGCACGAAGTTGAATTGTATAGAACTATTTGGCACTTGTTACATTTTTTGAAGGATTATATATTTTTGGATAGATGTGTATGGAAAGTATTTGGATAGACTACTAGTTATATTTTTGGATAGATGCATATGGATAAAAATTTAAAACATAATAACTACTTGTTATGTTTTAATTTTTATACTAGATGGATGTGAATTGGATAATTATATAGATTACATGACCATTTTTTAGTTTATTTTGTTGGTATGAATGATTCTTACAAATTACAGGTTATATTGAATAGTTTAAATGGATTATTATATATCATACAGGTTAAATGGGATTCTTTTTATATTTTATTTCTATTTTCATAAGCAAAAAGAATTAAATTGACGACCAAAATTTGGTTTGGTTTTTTCCCTTTTGGCGACTAAGTGATTAGTTGGTATTTCACTATTCACATTTGATGACCAAAATGTTGGTAGTCGAAAGGGTACATTTGGCGACTAAATAATTAGTCGGTAAAATTATTAATTTTGGCAACCAAAGTGTTTGATGGCGAATAGGTCTATTGCCGACTAAAGTTTTGGTCGCGCAAACATTACTTTTGGCGACTAACACTTTTGGTCGGGGAATGTGACAATTGGCGACTAACATATTTAGTTGGGAAAATATCACTTTTGGTGACTAAAGTGTTTTAGCAACAAAACGGTTTAGTCGCGGTAATGTAACATTTAGCGACCAAAAATTTAGTCGGCAAATATAACTTTTTCTCGACTAACAAAATTTTTAGTCGTTAATTACTTTTCCTAACCTTCAATTGGCGACCAAAGTGGTGACCAAAAAAATTAGTTGCGAATAACATTTGGCGACTAAAAATGGACTTTTGCTGACTAAATTTTTAGTTTAGTCAGCAAAAGTGCGATTTCCTGTAGTGAAAGAAGAAAAAAGTGAATTGTTGCACTTAAATAAAGGGAATATTATGCTCTCATTTATATAAATTATTGAATTTTCTTAATTTTAAACAATTAAGAAAATTCCCATTAGCTAACTTCCATTTAACTTTTATTTTACAATCACACATCATAAAGTGACTTTTGTGCTCTCATTTATATAAGCAAAATGAGATTTTTAGTGAAAAACCTTATGATCAATATCTCATACTAATTTTTTTTTGTTTTCCCTATTGGCTATCTTCCATTTAACTTTTATTTTACAATCTCACATAGAGGTTTTGATTTTAAAAATAATTTTGTATGAGATTTTGAAACTTTTATAATATCTCTCCTTAAAAGTATTTTTTGTAAAAATATATAGATATATTGATAATCTTGACGTCACTCTTACTGCTCCTTAATACAAAAATTATGAGATAATTATGATAATTTTAAATTTGTATTTAAAACTTATAAATCATGGGATAGATTATTATAATTTTGAATTTATATTATGTCAATTTTAAATTTAAATGAATAGATTGCTTTCCATATTTAGTGACAGTTTAAATTTTAATAAAATAAAATTTAAAAGTTTTAATTAATTAATTTTTGTGTAAGTTTGTTATTCTTTTGACCTAATTGATTAAGCTAAACCATTTTTAGTTTGAATGATTTGCTGGTTTAACTGTAATTTTATCAATTTTACATGTTACGATAATTCTTTCTTGCACATTAAGTTTTTAAAATTTCTTTAATTTTTTCCCTTTGAAAAGCCAATATGACAAATTTTTAAAATTCATATATTTTTATTCTAAAATAGTGAAGTATTAGAACTATGTCATTTTTTTTATAACAAAGCATAATTTTAATTATTAATTGTCAATACAACAATTTTAATCTATCTATACTATATATTATCGTAAATGAATATTTGAAACAAAATTCTTAAACTTATATATAAAATTTTATTTACGTGAAACAAAATATAAAAAATTAAATATAATTATCGTATTTTTAATAAATAATATATTATTTTATCTTGTGCATAGCACGAGTGATAGGCTAGTATCTTTGAATCAAAAGGATTTAGTTTGTCTAAAAGAATAATTATATGTTGAAATCAATCAATCTATCTATTTCTTAAAATCAACCTATCTATCTATCTTTTGAAATCAACCTATTTTTCTATCTGTTGAAATTTACAAGACAATCTGTTAAAATATAACACGTCACTTATTCAAAACTTATATGTTGAAATGTGACACATGTCATTTATTTAACACCTTACCTATTGAATATCACACAATTCTCTACTCACCACCACCACCTACTGCTACCGGTCACGGGCGAATTTTCTACCAACTTTTCCGGTCAATTTTCTGGCGACTTTTCTGACATGTTCTTATCACCAAATAAGATTTTTCCTTAGATCTAATTTTTTTGTACCCCTTTAGAATGGACTTTTCACTAATTTTCTCTAATAGGATAGTATTTAAGTTATGATTCAAAATAATTATATTACGAGAAAAATGTTTTTTTTTTTTTAATCAATGAGACAAAATGTTGTAAGTTATTTTGAATTATAATTGAGCATACATATTATAAAATGTGTAATTATTGAGTAATTCAAGATTATCACGTGACCTTGTGTACATAGAATGCTTCTAACCAATAACGTAACACAAAGATTGAAGGAGGAGATAACGTTGACTCACATTTGTCACATTTGTTAGTTAGTTAAGACATAATAAGGATGACCATCCAAGATGTTTTGTGATTCCTTATCTTTCTATCTTTCTATCTATCTATTTATCTATCTATCTATTAATGAGAGGGCTTATGAGAGCTCCAAAATCTTATTTAAATTAATTTTTTGTAATAGTTTATGAAAAGGAAATTTTTAATGAGAAGAGCTAAGAGAGCTCTAAGTGCTCAATTTAAATTTCTTAAATTTTCAATTTTAAAAAGTAATTTATAAATCACACACTAACACTTTCTTTTTTAAACAAAGAGTACATTTTTTATTCCTAAAATCATGTGTTCCTTACCATCAAACAAGGAAGGAGTTTTGCAACTAAGAAAAAATAATTAATAAATCACACACTAAAAAAAAAGAAATTTTCAATTAATAAATCACACACTCAAAAATATTTCATTGTAATATATTTTCTATTAAAATATTTTAAATTCTTCACCATAAAGCATAAAATAATTTATGTAATTAAAATTTTGTAACATGTTTTTTTCCCTCTCACCATGGCCATTACTATTCAACTATATATATATATATATATAATCTCATTATTTTTATACACATTAAACGTTAATAAGGTTTGTTTAACATTCAAATTCTCAACTCAAATTTTTAATTTTTTTTTTACTAATGAAAATACTAAGTGTCATTATGTGTTGCATTTTAATTTGTTCATAATTAAATTCATGAAATTTTATATTACACCCTTAAATTATGCCACCATAATTACCAATTCAAATTACCTTCTTAATTTATGTTTACTATATCAAATTTATTTTCAAAATTGCTTTTGTAAGATTGCATTAATGCATGATTTTGATACATTCATAGATACACACATGGAAAATAACTAATTCTTTAACTTAAAATTTAAACATTATTGATTATTGAACATGACCCAGGCTTCTCTCCAATCTTCCATCGGACTGGAGACGTGTTGGGCTTAGTGGGTTCACTTTTGGACCCCATTTTGATAATATAAATTATTCATATTTTAAGATTCGTTGAGTGCATTATCCCTGTAAAAAATCAAGTCGATTAGATAACGACAGCCAAGTATTTATATTAGTTTTGCATGAAAAAAATAAACGGTGAGAAAATAAACGGTTTATACAAAATTGATCCAAACACGTAATTTTCGTTATATAGTCGACTCGATTTTTTGCAGGGATGATGTATTCAACGAACCCTAAAATTTAAACGGTTTGAATAATTAAAACAGGGTCCAAAATTGGCCCATTGAATGTTTAATCCGATATTAAAATCCCCAAACTCGCATGTAACCGGTCATGAGTCGATAAATTATGATATAATTTATACATAATGTTTAAATTTATTATTATAAAACATATTTACTAATTAATTGTTAATTTTTTAGATTAACTGTAAGATTAAAGCTCAAATATGACATTAAATTTATGGTGGCTCTATCTTAGATAATTTTTTAATATATCAATATATGTAACTATTTATCTCATAGTGTTAACATAAATATATATATTTTTGCCTAAGTTCAAATTTTTTAATAGATATGCATAAAATATGTTCATATTTCTTATTCAAAAAATAAAAAATACTTATCGATAATTATTTACCAATTTAATAAATAAATAGGGCAAATGATTCATAAGTTAGTTATAAACCAAGACAATTTTTAATGATTAAGTGAAGTTCACGTTGGCATAAATACACAAGTCATTTATGTGTAACTCTAATAAAAATGAATAAAATTTAATTGATTATAAATCATTTTTACTATATATTTTAGATAAATTTTATATTATTATTTAATTTTAAAACTAATTTTTGATTATTTTTTTATACTCGTGCATAGCACTACCAAAGTCACTTTATTAGCTCTTAACATAAAGTAAAAATAAAACTAACTGAGATTTTAAAAAGAAAAATGATGTTTTTTTATTTTATTTAGTAGTTTTAGAATACAAAAATTGCTAAAATTTGTAAGTTATTGACACAAAACAAAATTAAAATGAAACTAACTAATATTTTAAAAAGAAAAGTGATACTATTTATTTATTTATTTTAATTTAGTAGTTTCAGAATACAAAATTTATTGAAATTTATAGGCTATTGACACAAAATAAAATTAAGAAATTGTACGGGGAGGAAATAATTCTCCTCGTATAATCCTGTTGACCAAGTTCACGCTCCTCCGTACGACTTCGCTTTATCACCTGAAAACACAAACGTGAGCTAGCCGGCGGGTGTGTGCCGGAAACCTCTCCGATGCCTAAGTCAGTAAGCTTGACAAATAGACAAAGTTTTATGCTCTAAAAAAGAATTGTGTTCAATTACCTCCTCCAAGGTGATGTTTATGGGCTTTTATAAGTTTCCCGTGGCACAATCCTGGTAGGACTTGTATTTCTCCATGCAGAGTCCTCCTAGGATTCATACTCCAAAGGATAATGCTTATCCTTTTACACCCTCCCCCACTGCTTAAACCAAGTGGGATGGTTTTCTCCATGGCCGAACTTCCATGTGACCGAAGTAAAATTGGCTATGCCGAGCCACAAAGGGCCGAACTGTCCTTAACTCGGTCTTCTCCTCTAACTTCTTACCTCGGCTGCCCCTGTTCAACCTTGGTGTGTTTAGATCAAACTTCCAAGTAGCAAGTTCTGACCGACCTACCCATAGTATGTTACGACCGGACTAAATGCAAGGTCGAACTTACTTCAAACTGCCACCGGACTAATTCTGAAACCGGCCTACCCAGAACATACTGCGACCGGACTAACTTCAAGGCCGGTCTAACTTCAAGTTGCTCCCAGACCGAAGTACATTTACAATCCTCTAACCGAAGTAATTTTATCACTCGTGAGCCGAAGTAATTTCACCTCCTTGGGCCGGAGTAACTTTGCCGGAGTAACCTTGCTCTCCTGGGCCGGAGTATCCTTTACGGCCTTTTTACTTAGTCCTTCGCGTTTTGGGCCTCAAAGCCCAACTCGCAGCTCGGCCAAATTTTTCCCAAAAATTACCCTCTCAGAAATAAAAAAGTGATCCCTTGAATTTTTTATTTATTTATAATTAAGTAGCATTAGAATACAAAAATTGTTAAAAATTATTAGTAGTAGACACAAAATATAATTAAAATTTGTATAATAAGATATCATAAATGCTTATTTTTTAACTATGGGAAATTTAAATTTTAAAAAATTATAGCTGTCATTTAACTCTTATTTAATTTTTAATTTACTATTCCTCAATTCTTATTTTTTATTTTTTTATTTTTTTACAAATTTTAAAATAATTATAGTTAAAATTTCACTCTTATCCAATTTTTAAACTACTATCCTCTTCTGTTCTTCTATCCTCCTCTTCTCTTCAGATACATCTTATTTTATTTTTGAATTTTTAAATTTCTACTAGATTTTTTTTTTCAATCTTCATTTGATGTTTATTGAATTTCTCTCTACCTCATTTTTTTTAGAATTTATTTAATTTTCTCTTTTTATATTCTTATAGTTCATCCTCAAATTTAAATTTGATCTTTTTTTTATCTTTATCTTACATTTACAGAACTCACCATCGCTCTTAATTTTCAGTTGAGTTTATTTTTTTTGAAAATTTATCGAATTTTTTTCTTTCTATATTCATCTTCAAAACTTATTATTATTTTTATCTTTATCTTATATTTACATAATCTACTCTTGCTCTTCCTTTTCAATTGAGCTTATTTGATTGAGTGTATTTCAAAAAAAATAATTAGTCCTACATATCTATATAAATATAGTGAAATCACTCAAATCTATTATATAAATACCCATCTAAATGAATATCATAGTAGTTAGTTAATTTTTAATATGTTTAGTCTTGAATATCACATTTTGTTATTTGCCCGTTCATAACATAGGTTTTTCGCTAGTTATGTAAATAATATTTATATAACAAAGTAGAAGGCTTTTTGAAAATATGTCAAAATATCTTAGAGATACATTTTATTTCAAGGATTGAGATTAATTCATAAATTCATTCTAGGATCAAGATTTTTTTAAGGATTAATTACCTAAAAGTCCTATCTACATATTTGGTAATAGCTTAGGTCCTATCAAAAAGTTTTTGAACCAATAAGTCTCATTTACAGGTAAAAAGACGTTTTGCCCTTTAATCCCAAAACTGAGAATGTTCTCAATTTATAATTACCAAAACTAAGAAATTTCTCAATTTTTTTTTTCTAGTGTGAACTAAGAATATTATCAAAACTATCAAAACTAAGAAATTTATAATTATCAATTTTGAGAAATTTCTCAATTTTTTTCATGATTAAAATCGAGAATATTATCATTTTTATATCCAGTGAGTCATTGTTCTTCAACCCAGAACCAGAAAGCTTTGTTGGACGAGGATTTTTTTCAGTGCTTCTTCACTCTTCTCGGCTGGCTCCTTGTTGACGTCCTCTAGGACCTCCACGTCCTCGTCTTCGGTCTCTGCTCTCTCTGGTTCTTGTATGCTGCAGGTGGATTTCATTGCTGCCATGGAGCAGTTCTTTGCTTGCAGCTGATCTCCTCTGACCTCCTCTATCCCATGCTCTGTTGGGAACCGCAATAGTTGATGTAATGTTGAGGGAACAACCCTCATTGCATGCAACCATGGCCTTCCTAGGATAGCATTGTAAGGGGAGGGTGTGTCGATTATGGTGAACTCTGTCTTTATCTTTCTGGTGCCAGCCTGCACCTCCAAGCTTGCTGCTTCCAGTGGCCATGTCGGCGTTCCATTGAACCCGACTATTGGGCCATTGGATTGCTCCATATCATCTGGGTGAAGGCCAAGCTCCTTGTAACACCTGACATACATGATGTCACAAGCGCTGCCTTGGTCAATCAGGATGCGCTTTACTTGGCACTCCCCAACCTGGAGGGATACTACCAAGGCATCATTATGTGGATGCTGTACCATCTCAAGGTCGGCTTCAGTAAAGGACACTACTGGTCCCTGGCACTCCTCTGCCCGATGTCGTTTTTTCCCGACCTGGTACACGTGCTGCAAGTGCTTTACCATTTGGGTCTCCCCTCGTATTTCGTTTTCGTTGACCTTCGAGTGAATTACATTAATTACCCGAGGTCCTCCTGCTTGCGGTTGTTGTGCTGGGAGGGTGGAGCTGCTGGTGCTTGAGGCAATCTTGCCTACTCTTCCCTTGTCCTGGCCTCATCTATAAGGTCCCTTAAGTGGCCTTGCCTTACCAGGTCTTTTAGGTGTGACTTCAGGGCTCTATAACCCTGAGTCAGGTGCCCATTCTCATTATGGTAAGCACAATGCTTACCAAGGCTTCTTCCCATAAATTCTTCTGGCACCGTAGTTGGTGCTCTGAAATAGGGCTGGGATCGAATTTTATCCAGGGCTTTGTGAATTGGGATTCGGAACACAGTTGTGACTGCCTGTGCAGCCCTCAGTCCTATCTCTTATTTGTTGGATCCGTTGTTACCTCGGCCTCGCTTCGGCAAGCCGTTTCCTTTCTCTTGCTTTATCTCCTTAGTTCCTGACGTGTCTTTCTCGGCTCTGGCATACTTCTCAATTCTGGCCATGAGCTCTTCTATGCTTTTTGGCAATGTCTTTGCCAAAGACTTTCATAGTGGACAGTCATTTTTTAGGTCGTTCTTGAAAGATACGACCGCTACCTCTTGATTGCACTCGGGTATTCGGTTGAACACTTCATAGTACCTTTTAGTGTAAGCCCTAAGGCCTTCATCCTTACTGATTCTCAGAGCCATCAAGGCGTTTACCCTTAATGGCTGTAGTTTGTTTGTCACGAACCTGGCCACGAATATCTTGGCAAGGCCTTCCCAAGTCTTCGCACTTCCTTTTGGCAGTTTGTGAAACCAATCTGATGCAATCTCCCCGAAGGATAAGGGGAACACCTTGCAGAGCAACGGCTCATTCCCAGTGTATAGTGCCATCAAGTTCAGATATAATCCGACGTGAAAGTTGGGGTCCGACTTTCCGTTGTATATCTGGAACCTTGGCATATTGAATCTTTTTGGGGCCTCAAATTTGTCCAACTCTGTCGAGAATGGTGCTCTTGGCTTAACAGGGAAAGTTACCTCGGCATCTTGTTGCTTCTTCTTGAGGTAATCTCTCAAGTCCTCCTTTGTCCGCCTAGGAGCTCGGTTATCTCCTGATTTCAATCTTTTCGGTGCACTACTTTTAACTTCGTTGTGAGACCTCTTCGACCTTTTTCCATTAGTTATGTCGAAGCACAGTGCCTGCCTTTGAACATGCCGATGTTCTTTGGGGTCTGCCTCCTTGGTGCGATGTGTCCTTTGAGATTCTTCCCTCCTCGACTCTCCTCGCCCGACCTCCCTTGAAGGCTGGTGAGAGTGTCTTTCGCTCCTGGTGTGCTGGGGGGCCTATAGGGATTGTTTTCTGCCCTCCCTTCTGGGCATTGGCCGCTGGAATCGGCATGTCCTGCAACGGGAACGATGGCTGCATGACGTTGTTTTGCATCATAAAATTGACGACCGATTACAGGTCAGCCAATTTATTTGCCATCTTTTTTACCTCTTCATTCCTTCGTAGGCATCTATCTTTCCATACCTGGAGGTCGTTCTCATTGTAATACCCGCTTCGGTCCGACTTCTTTGGTACGTCACCCTCCTGGCTGACGTCTTCCTTATCGTGATTTCGGTCCTGAGTCTCCTCGTTGCAACCATCTTCCTCCATGTTAGGGTCGACGTCCCAGCAGGGATTTCGTCCCTAACCTTTTCCTTTTGTCCGTCGTTGGCCATCTATTCTCCTTTCTTTCCCATAGACAGCGCCAAATTGTGTGAGTAAATTTTCAACTACACTGCCAACTCAGTATTCAGCTGGAGAGCACTAGCAGAATAGATGGCGCCTGATTAACCTACAACAGAAAGAAGAGATTCCGGCGGTGGTTTGTCCACCCGGGGGCACTCCGACGATCAAGTTAGTTATCTCTCAAAGATAGATCAAGTGCTTAACTCACTGTTCAGAGTATAAATTGTGTACCTTAGACCCATGGGGGTGCCTTTCTTTTATAGTTAACCCAATCTTAATCCCAATAGAAGCCTAGCTTTGATGGACTTTAGTTCAGTGCTTATTTTGGACTCTCCAATAGATAAAGATAAATTCCCTAAAAGTGTTATCCTTATCCAGGCTGAAATCCTTTCTCATTCTAAGACTCTTGTCCCTTATCCGCTTATACCGGATTTTGATATCTTCGGAGATAACCTCAGCTTAGCCGAGATAACCTTGGCGTTACGACCAAGACACGTGGCACCTCTGCTGACACGTCAGCGTCACCTTGGCCACGTGCTGGTACTCAGAAAATATATCCCCACATATATATACATATACAACTAGTTGTCACTACAACCGGAGGAAAAAAAACAAGCAGTGTCATCAACTTTTCCAACCAGCCATGTTACTAAAAATCTGTCCTGAGGCTAACACAGTAAGGATGAAGATCGGAAAGGGAGAAGACAGAGGACGGTGGACGATGGAGAAGATGTCGGACGGTGGAAGAGAGGGACAGCGGAGGATAGATCTGCAAATGCTTTCAAAGTGAGAGAGGGAAGACGGGGACGAAAAAGAAGATAGAGACGGAGATGAAGACAGTGAATGCCGGACGGTGGAGTAGAGGGACGGCGGAGGAGAGCTCTACAGCTGGTAGATCTGGAAAAACCTTGAAATATTTCTGTTTTACCTCTGTTTACATTTGAGCAGGATTTCTAATTTTTTTTTTTTTACACTGTGCGTGAAACACCCGCACTACATAGAGATAGCTTGCCTAGAGCTTGTTGGAATGGTAAATTGGTCTATTAAAAATTAATGAGACTTAAAGGAGCAAATAATTTTATCTAGGACTTAATGGATTATAAGTTCACAAAATAGGTCTTGTATGTAAATGACCATTTTTTTAATTCCCACAAACCCACCTTATTTTCTCTTATTTTTATTCACTCATGCGTTCTCGTTCTCGTTCTCTCTCTCTCTCTCTCTCTCTCTCTCTCTCCTAGCCAGTCGCCCACCTTCTTTTTCGTCATCTCTCTCTCTCTGTCCCCCCCTTCCTGCCCACTTTCCTCCCTCGTTCCTTTTTATTTTTCAATTTTTTAATTTTTTCTCCTTATTTCTTTATTTTTAATTTTTTTTCCTTTTTATTCACTTATTTTATTTATATTATGCTTTTAGATACGGACGCAAAATAAACAGCATTCACAAATGCTCAAAATAGTGCGTGCCATCCATCACATCTAGAGTAAACTGAGCACCGCCAGCAAGTGGTTCATCCCCCGATCACATCACATTATCCCCCACAAGTTCACTG
>NW_021025386.1:1437445-1454649 GCF_004153795.1 Camellia sinensis
TTCTTGTTATTTTTTAATTTTTTTCCTTTTTATTCACTTATTTTATTTATATTTGCTTTTAGATACGGACATACACTAGTAATACGATATTCTTGAACTAGCCAACAATTTTCTTAATAAAATTGGCCCTTTTATTGGTAAGATTCAAATCCCAAAACAAATTGTATAATTGTTGACCATGAGAAAGTATTCACATTGAGTACTGTTTCATTCATTGGTTATCATATAATAAAAAATACAACAATGATAGAGAACACTAATTTTAGAGCTTTAAAAGATCACTAATGACATGACATTAATAAAAAAAAAAAAATAAACACCAATGTCAAAATCAAATCATTCATGGTGGGGTCTGCGCCACATATTAGTGGGAGCACTAATTAGTCTCCCACTCATTTTCCATAAAAATAAAACATGCGAAATCACTGATATTAACTTAAAGCGTGAGTGTTACCTATCAAATTCTAACATTTTTTTAACTTTTATTTATTTACCATATAATAATCAATAATAAAAAGATATATCTATTATATAAAATCTGTCTAATTTTTGACAAGTCTAAATTAACATATTATTCTATTTGAGTCCAGGGCACACCACTTTTTCTACATCATTTTTAAATTTAACTTATATTTATTTATATATATTTTTTATAAAAATTAAAAAATATATTAAATTTGAACTTCCCAAATATCCCTAAGTCAAATAAAAATAAAACTTTATAGGTCATTTGGAGTTGAATAGAAGCCATTCACGGTTGAAACAATCAATCAATCCAGCCTGGCGGATCGATGTGGTGTGTATGTATTGTTTATAAGAGAAAGGAAACCTTCCTTGAAAGGTTCTTATTAACATGTGAGAGAGAGGAAGCCGTAGATTTGGTTACATTATTTCTTTTATTATTTTATTAACTCTACATAGTCACCAATAAGGTTATAATATAATATCACATTCACTATATATCAGTTATTATTAATTTTTAGGGGAAGGATCTTATCCAGTGCAGTTTTAGATTGGAGGTCCTTATTTGAGCTCCGAAAATTTATAACGGATTCTGTTTTAATAATTTAAATTATTTATTTTGTTAGATAATTTGTGTATATTCACACTAAAAATTAGTAGATTCCATAAGTGTATTTAGTTCAATTTTTTACTAAAAAAAAGATAATAATTGTGGTTTTAAAAATAAACTATATACTTTTTTGTGACAAACACAATAAATTGAACAAGTTTAGTTATTTTGTCTAATATTTCGTGTATTTCATTCACAAAAAAGTTAGATCAATCTAATAATTGTAACTAATTCAATTTTTCATTAAAAAACTAGACAACGATTGTTTTTTAAAAATAAATAATATATTTTTTAGTGACAAAAGTATAAATTGAATAAGTTATAGTTACTGAATTGATTTAATTTTTGTGTGGATAAAATACACGAAATATCTAACAAAATAAATAATTTAAATTATCAAAATGAGACTTATGACCTATAAATCTAAACAATATTCTATAATTTAAAATCTAAATTAGAGGGGATGCTCATCCTATTTTTTAATAAGACATTTTGTGGAGACCACCTAGTTATAATATATATTTTTTTTAACAATAAAGTGTCCGGGTCCACGTAGTTATAATACTTTTTAAAGCACTCATTAAAAATTTAAAAAAACAAAAAACAAAAATGCTAATTTCAATCAATATATGAAGGATCGTTCCAAAAAAAAAAAAAAAAAAGAAAAAGAAAAAGAAAAAGAAAAAATCAATATATGAAAGAAAGAAGGTATTCAAAACTTATAACCAAACTTTTTTAAAAACTCTATTTTAAAAAAAAAAGTTTCAAAAAAAAATATTTTTTTATTTTGTTCTTTAAATTTTTTTATTATTTATTTTTTGAATTTTTTTTTATTTTTTATTTTTTTATTTTTTCAAAAAAATATTTTTTGTTTTTTTTTTAAAATATTGACCAAATAATTTGTTATGATTTAGATATATATTAGAGATTCAAAATTTTTTAAATTTAAAAAATATCAATTTTTTCAAAAAATATTTAAAAAATAAAATAAAATTAAAATATTTAAATATTTTAAAAAATACAGCGTATGAATGTAAAAAATACAGTGCACATTAAAAATATATATATATATATATATTTACAATAAAAAATATTTATCCTAAAAAAATAAAAGTAAGAAAACATTTAAATATTTCAAAAAATAGACCCAAAAAATTTCAAAATAGAACTTAAAATTCAAAAACTTAAAATACAACTTAAAATTTTTAACTAAATATATTTTTTTTAAAACTCATTTTAAAAATTTAAAACTCAAAAATATTATTTAAAACTCAAATCGTAATTTAAAAATTAAATCAAACCGAGTTGAAGATTTTGTACATTCCAAAAGCCCTCCGGGCTGGCAGCTTTGGGATTGATGCAAAGGATTTCTATCGAGCAAAAATGTTTGGTAATTTTAAAAGCGTCTTGCTTTGGTTCAGCTGTCGGATTGGATCGTATTGTTAGATCTATAAGGGTTCATTACGGGTTTCGTTTTAAAAATTTGAACCGTTAAATATGTAGAACTCGTCAAGTATTATACGCCTGTGAAAAATCACGTTGATCGGATATTGATAGCTATGTGATCAAATCAGTTTTTTAAAAAAATGGACGGTGAATAAATTAGCAGTTGATAAAAAACTGTTTGGATCACATAGCTATCGATATCCGATCAACGTGATTTTTCACAGACATATAATACTCGACGAGTTATACACATTGGCCGGTTCAGATTTTCAAAATAGAACCCGTGGAGACCTCCACGAGCCCAACAGCACGTTCTAGTCCGATAGTGGACTGAACCAAAGCCAGACCCATTTTAAAATGAGAGCTTTAAAAGGTTTTTAATCAGTGCGACTTAGTCATTGATGTGATTGATGTGATATGTGTGTTTGTGTTTTGGTTTTGAATAATATTATATGCATTAATTAATGTATTACTAGTTGGTGCTTGTAGCATCATTGATTTTGTTTTTTTGTTTTTCCTTGCCACGTAAGTAGAGCTCAAAATTAAAACTCTACTTCTAGAGCTTTCTATCACTACCGATTAATAAGTCCCCTTCATATTTCTTAAGTCGCAGCTAGAGGTGTAAATCTGGCCTAGCCTGGCCTTTGTCGGGCCTTGCAGGCTCTTGCTAAAATTTGGGCTCGGCTGGACCGACCCACAAGCCAAAAAATTAGGCCTAGGCCCAGGGGTATTTGGGCTTAGGGAGGGCTGGTGGGCCAGGCCTTGGACCGACCTGGTAGGCTTGGCCCTAGCTTCGGGCTTGGGCGGGCCTGACCATTTTTTTTTTCTTTTTTTTACTAAAGTTTATTATTTTTCACTAAAAAAAACAGTGGGCCTCTGGCTGGACTTCAAAATAATGGCCCAGACCAAGGCCTTGGGGCTCGAGCTGGGCTTGGGCCTGGGCCTGGGCCTAAACGAGCCTAAATGGGTCGGGCTCACCCCATACTACGGGGTTTCGGATCACCCACAGGCCGCAAACCATTTTTACACTTTAGTCGTAGCAAAGTTTGGGAGTCACACATTCAATTTTTTAATATTTCATGGAAAAGATGGTATTAATAATTATTTCTTGGCAATGATAAATTCAAAGGTTCTGTTTGGTTTAGTTTTTGAATTATAATTTGAGTATAGAATTGTAATTCAAGTGTGGAGTTGTGAATTAAATTTTGAAAAGAAAGAATTTATTTAGTTATGAGTTTTGAAAAGAATTTTGATTTGTACTTTAAATTTTGAGTTATATTTTGAAAATTTTTGAAATTATTATTTTTAAATATTCAAAAATGTTAAAGAAAATTATATTTTTTATTTTAAATTTTTAAATTTTTTTTAAAGTTTAAATATTTTAATTTTTTTAATATTTTAAACTGAAAACACAACTCTACACTCAAATCATAACCAAACACATAACTTAAAATTCAATTTAAAAACTCTTTTCTAAACTCATAGCCAAACTCTTTTTAAAACTCTATTAAAAAAAAATTCAAATTTTCTTTTATTTTCGTATTTAAAATTATTTTTTATTTTATATTTTTTAAAAAAATGTTTTTTTCAAAAAATATTTTGTTTATTTTTATTTTTGAAGAAAAATATATATTTTATTTTTTTGAAAAATGATTTTTTAAAATTTTTGTAAAGTATTAGCCAAATAATTAGTCATGATTTAGATATATACGGCGATTCATCTTTTTTTAAATTTTAAAAAATTAAATATTTAAAAAAAAGTAAAAAAATAATAAAATTAAAATATTTTAAAAAATACTTACAAAATAAAATAAAATATTTATAATAAAAATTATATATTTAAAATAAAAAAAATAAATTTTTTTAATATTTAAAATATTATACAGAATGCAAATTTATAAAATATAGCGCACATTAAAATAAATAAATAAATATTTAAAATATAAAATATTTATCTTGAAAAAATAAAATTAAGAAAAATTTTAAATATTTAAAAAAAATTCTTAAAAATTCAAAAAAAAAGCTCAAAACTCATAACTAAACAAATTCTCTTTTTAAAACTCATAACTCAAAACATGACTCTATACTCAAATCATGATTCTAAAAATAATTTTAAAAAACAAAATAAAAAAATATTTCTTGATTTTTTTTTTAAATAGAGTAATGAAAGGAGTTTGGTTTTGAGTTTTGAATTTAATTTTAATTTGTGTGTTTGGTTATGAATTTTGAAAATCATATTTCAATTGAGTTTTGAATAGTTTTGAGTTGTATTTAGTAATGAGTTTTGAAAATTTTTTATTGGAATCATAATTCCAAAAGAGAACCAAACGTAGGCTAAGATTTTAGAGATAGGAATTTTTATTGATGAATCCCATTTAGAAGTGTTTTTTGGCTTTTTGGCTTTTTTGAGTTTTTTTGTGAGAGAAGAATGTAATGATTATGGGTTGGATGTGATGTTTTGTTTGTTATGGCTAAAATAACTTATTTTATTTTTTGTGGCTAAAATAGCCAAAAAAACCTGCAAACCCACTTGCCAAACACAAGATCATGATCTAACAATTTTATTTTATTTTATGAAGAAGTGGACCAGCTGAATCGAGGTAGTGGTCAAAAAGCCTAGTGAGAATCGCATTGATTTAACATTTTGTTGGGGTGAATAACATTGGTTTAACATTTCTAAAGGCGTAAACCTCGTTCTGTAGTCTCTATAAAAGTAGGTGCAGACCTTGCTACGCTGCTTGGTATGGCTGGACATAAAGTTATTTTAACTACAAAATTTATTCAATCTGAACTAATTCGTATATAAGTGGGTGATTTTGTAAAAATAATGTAGGTAGATACGGTTTGAAATATTACATGATTGCGAATTACGGGTTTAACTCGCACCTGCAAAATTTGCTCGCACTTAGATTTTTTTTTTCTTTTTTAAAAAAAAAAAAACATGAACAGTTTTTTAGCCAACACACCAAACCCTAATTTTATTCAGCCTCTCTTCTCATCTCACTCTCTTTCGTTCTTCCATCTCTCTTTCTGTGTGGTGACCACAGTGACTGATCGACCTTCGACGATCGATGACCTTCTCCGGCAAGATTGACCTTTGACGATCGGTGACCTTCGATTCGATGATCGTTGACCTTCTCGGCAAGATCGACGATCGACATTAGCAATCGTGTAAGTTTGAATTGATCTTTAGCTCATTTTTTTGGGTTGAGACATGCTCTTGGGTATTCTTGTATTTGAAATGTTGTCCTGAATAAATTCAAAACTCATCAATGTATTTTTGGCCTCATCAAGTTTAGTAAGAATTTTACTATTATGAGTTGTAATAACCTCCGATATTGTTGCATCAATTGTATAATCTGATGCATCATTGGTAGCATGATTCTGATACAATATTGTTTCATGATATAAAAAGAAATGTGGTAAAGAACATTGTTTGAAAACATTGGTTTTTAATGTTTTTGTTGTTGTTTGTTTTTGTTTGCTCTGTGAATATTGTAGGAAATTTAATCTACTTCTTCATAGAGGAGAAATTGAATCTGTTAATTATTTTCGAAATTGAAATAAATTTTATATTATATTGAATATAGAAATTGAAAAAAGTCAAATCCGCAAACTGCCCACACATTTGCGAACCTTATCCGCACAAACTGCAACATGCACTGCAAGCAGTTGTGGGTTAAATTTTTTTCAAACCACATATATGCGGGCGGGTCCAAATCGATTTGCAAACCGTCCAAAACCGAACCGCAAACACTCCTACGGTGTTCATTTTGTAAAATGTGCTTTCTAATTAGTTCATTTTGTACAACTGATTTAGGGTTTGAATTATAACTTCTTCTTTTTTGTTTGATCAAAGATAGTGTTAGTATATTAATATACTGAGATTACAACTGAAGGGTTTGCCGTTGTTTCATCAACTTGAATCCTCGACATTCTACTCACCATACTTTATGGTGTGATTATTAGACTATTTGGCCACACTCAAACTTATAATTTATGAAGTAGAAATTGCTTAAAGAAATTGAAAAACTTAATTATTTGAAAATTGGAGGGGAAGAGTGTTTTTAATTCTGATTATCAACTTTTAATTTGAAAATATGTTAAACAAGCTCAAAAAATGTTCAAACAAACCCAAAATTATTATCTAGAATTTTATCCAAAATATCGACCAATGATCAAGATTTAAGCCTCGTTTGGGAACTGACTATTTTAGTAATTTTTTATTTTTTTATGAAAAAATATACAGAAAAATAGAGAATGATATGACAATATAATGACTTTTTAACTAAAATATATAGTTGACCAACGAAGCCTTAATCTATGGGAAATTTACACACAAAAAAATCCATGCATAGAATGCACATAAGCTCTCACAAGGATCTCACATGTATGGGCCCACCTTCATGGGAAAGCTTCCGTGCATGTGTGAGCCTCACTCTCATGTAAAAGTTTCTGTGCATTCTATGCTCAAATTTTCTATGCATATAGCATTGTTGTTAATCTATATGTGAATGCACAATTTTTCTGTGCATATGGCATTGTTGTTAATCTATATATGGACTCTACAACACATCATTTAAATCTCAACCATTCATTCTCAATCTGGGTTCTTTTCCTGACACAATTTTTAGGCTCATAGACTTTTCCATAAACAATTGCTAACACATTCTGTAAAGGAGGGGATACAATATTTATTTAGCTGACAAGTCCATTGAACCCAGTAAATTCCAACCTAGCTTAAGATCAGATTTGGGAAGTGCTACAATTGTATCTGATACAAATCATACATTATATATTATCTAGGGAAGCCTTCATTGAGAATTCAACACCACTAAATATATAAATTATATAGATGCCAGCTTGCAATACTTGGTTATCTAGTGTCTATGTATATGCATTTCCTTCTATATATACTGTTGGAGAAAATACCAGAAACTAAACTATATTATTGATAAATGATGCAAAGAAAATGAGATACAAATAGATCAGGCTGAGGCACGGATATCTCATTTTCTTTAAGGAGATCAAGCCCACTGCGGTAGGAAGAATTCAAATACCGATGCAGCAGTCACAACACTATGACTTGTCCCCTCCAGGATACAACAGCCCGACCACTTGTCATATGGTTCAGGCCAACTCTGCACAAGATGGTGAACCCAAAGCTCCACCAATAAAACACCCTTCTTTGCTAGTAATCTCTCTTGTATAGAAAATAGTTGATCTATATAGATAGAAAAGAGTAGACTATATATAGGCTATAAGGACCTTACAGTTACACCAAAAATAATGACCATTAAACAAGAAAATGGTTACACCAAAATAATGACCATTAACCAAGTTCATGAATTCTATTTAACCTCCATTTATGACCAAGAGGTTACCAAAGTAATAAAACCCCATTTATGAAAAAGATAAACCAATAAATAAATATAAGATATTAAAATGGTCCAACAATCCCCCACTCATTTTAATATCAACAAGGATAAAAGAGATTACCAAACAAAGATAGACTAATATGCATCATGAAGGCGTGCTCTGCATTGAATCTTCATTAGTGAAACAGCAACCTCTACTCCAGAGTCAGTAGTGGTCTCAGACTTGAACTATGACTGCTTAGGGGAAATAAAGTATTACTGCTCACACATAATAATCCAGGTGTTGACATAAGCTTTAATAGCCAGCACATTACGGCCTTGTGCTAATCCCAGTTTCATGAGCATATTTGAGAATAAGCCTTGTTCTCATAGAAAGCGGCCCCACTTTCATGCTCACATAGGTGAAATCTGTCAAGGATGTTCCTGTAATTTACACACCCCACTCAACAAGAGCTACAGAATTTCATTAAGAGTATAAAAACTCAACCCTCTAACATTACAGGACAAATGCACTTACATCATAGGGATGGATAACAAAAATATTAAAGAGTGCATTTTTACAATTACCATATGATTCGTTCTTCCCATTGAACCTAGTTACAGGATCTCTGGTCCCTAGGTTGGGTATCCTCATACATGGTTTTTGATTTTACAGGCTTTAAACCCATCCCCCTCAATGTATTCCAGACCCTATCTCTCGCCAAGGCCTTGGTTAACGGATCCGCAATATTATCACAAGATCTTACATAATTCACAGTTATGATGCCATTACTCAAATAGGATCTCACATTACTATGTTTCCTTCTAATAGGTCTAGATTTACCATTATAAAAATGATTGTTCACTCTACTAATAGCAGCAGTGCTATCACAACGAATTAACACAGGAGGAATTGATTTTTTCCAAAAAGGAATTTCATGTAACAAATCTCTCAACCAATTTGCTTCCTCACATGCTGAAGCTAACGCTATAAGCTCAGCTTCCATTGTAGAATTAGCAATTATTTTCTGTTTTTTAGACTTCCAACATATAGCACCACCACCTAAGGTAAAAATAAAACCCGAGGTGGAGAGAGAAACACCTGACAAAGTGTTCCAATCGGCATCACTATATCCCTCAAGTACCGCAGGATACTTGTTATAAAACAAACCATAATTTTTTGTTCCAAATAAATATCTCATAATTCTTCCCATGGCTAGCCAATGATCTCGACTTAGTTTGCTAGTAAACCTGTTAAGTACTCCAACAGCATATGCAATGTCAGGTCTAGTACAGTTAATAGCATATCTCAAACTACCAATCATGCTAGCATATTCCTTTTGATTAATCACTTCTTTTTCATTTGTTACAACAGATAAGTGTATGCTTGCATCAAAAGGAGTAGCAACATGTTTACAATCTAGAAAATTATATTTCTTTAAAATTTTCTTAACATAATGCGACTGATCAAGAAAAATGTCATCCTTAGTCTTGGTAATTTTAATTCCCAAAATAAAATTAGCTTCACCAAGATCTTTCATATCAAAGTGGCTATTAAGCATATTTTTAGTCTCATTTATAATATGCAAATTAGAGCCAAAGATAAGTAGATCATCCACATATAGGCTAATAATCACATGTGCATTCTCACAAGTTTTATAATATATGCACTTATTACATTCATTAGTCTTATAGCCATTCTCAAGCATGCAGGAATCAAATGTTTTAAACCATAAAGGGATTTAGTTAGCTTACACACTTTGCTTTCTTGGCCAGGCTCCACAAAGCCTTCAAGTTGGTCCATGTAAATCTCCTCATCTAGATCTCCATTTAAAAATGCTGTTTTTACATCTGTTTGATGAATTTTTAAATCATGAATTGCAGCCACTGCAATCAACAGTCTAATGGATGTTACTCTAGTAACCGGAGAAAAAGTATCAAAGAAATCAATATCAACTTGTTGCTTAAAACCTTTAGCAACAAGCCTCGCTTTATATTGATCTATAGTTCCATCCGGTTTAAATTTTGTACGAAGGACCCATTTACATCCAATAGTTTTACAACCTGGAGGTAAATCCACTAGCTTCCATGTTTTATTTGAAAGTAGTAATCTATCTCATCATTTACAGCCTCTCTCCAGAAAATAGCATCAGGTGATGATAAAACTTCTTGTACCGTATGAGGAATTTCTTCTACATTGTAAAGATAATAGTCAGGGCCAAAATCTTTTTCAACTCTAGCTCGTTTACTTCTTCTTGGTTGGATTTGAAAATTTTCTTTTTCTTGAAAACTAGGCATAGATAAAATATTTTCAGATATTATTTGACCCCCACTATTTCTAGATTTGAAAGGAAATTTATTTTCATGAAAAATAGCATCACCTGATTCAAAAATAATATTATTTTCCATATCAAAAAATCTATAAGCTGTACTATGCAACGCATACCCAAGAAAAGCACAAGTGGTAGCTCGTTCACCCAATTTAGGTCGTTTAGGATCTGCAAGCCTCACAAAAGCTAAACAACCCCAAACCCTCAAATAACCTAGATTTGGTTTATGCCCCTGCCACAACTCATAAGGGACAATTTTAGTCTTTTTGTGTGGTACTCTATTTATCACATGGCAAGCTGTCAAAATAGTCTCACTCCAAAAATTTGAAGGAGCACCTGAATCAATAAGCATAGCATTCGTCAAGTCAATTAACGTTCTATTTTTTCTTTCAGCTACGCCATTTGATGAAGGTGAATATGGTGGAGTAGTCTCATGAATAATTCCCAATGACTGAACAAAAGAGTTGAATCCTAGAGATTCATATTCCCGGCCTCTATCACTTCTAATTTTTTTAATCTTTTTACCGAATTGATCTTCCACTTCAAGAAGGAATTCTTTAAATTTCTCAAAAGCATCACTTTTATGTTTTAATAAATATACGTTTGTATATTTTGAAAAATCATCAATAAAAGTGATAAAATATCGGTTACCACCCCGAGTTAAAATTCCTTCAAACTCACACAAATCAGTATGAAATAATTCTAGCAATTCGGTATTTTTTTCAACACTTTTATGAGGCCTCTTGGTAATTTTTGCTTTACTGCAAACTTCACATTTCTCAAAATTTTTTGTCACTTTAGAAATTAATTCTAAACTACTTATGATTCCCACATATTTACTATTTATATGACACAAGCCAACATACCAAAAATTAATAGAAGATAAAGTGTAAGTGGTGTCATAGTAATAATCATAAAATTAATCAGCAAGTAAATTTAAGAGATAAAGGCGACGCTTATGCTCATCTGTATTATAGGAAGCCACTTTTGCTTCATATGCCTCATAGTCTTCATCATTCATCTCATCGGTTGGGATTTTGTTCGGATTCTTTTCGGTAAGAACATATGCAACTTTCAAAAGGTTAAGATAAAAAAGAACTTTTCCTTCCACTTTTTAAAATGAACTCCTTTGAACTTGAAAGGTTTGTTGAGATCTCCAATTCCATCATTGGTTTTTTCTAGTAGTTGTTCCATGTTTGATCTCCTTAAAATTGTTGGAGAAAATACCAGAAACTAAACTATATTATTGATAAATGATGCAAAGAAAATGAGATACAAATAGATCAGGCTGAGGCACGGATATCTCGTTTTCTTTAAGGAGATCAAGCCCACAGCGGTAGGAAGAATTCAAATACCGATGCAACAGTCACAACGCTATGACTTGTCCCCTCCAGGATACAACAGCCCGACCACTTGTCGTATGGTTCAGGCCAACTCTGCACAAGATGGTGAACCCAAAACTCCATCAATAAAACACCCTTTTTTGCTAGTAATCTCTCTTGTATAGAAAATAGTTGATCCATATAGATAGAAAAGAGTAGACTATATATAGGCTATAAGGACCTTACAGTTACACAAAAAATAATGACCATTAAACAAGAAAATGGTTACACCAAAATAATGACCATTAACCAAGTTCATGAATTCTATTTAACCTCCATTTATGACCAAGAGGTTACCAAAGTAATAAAATCTCATTTATGAAAACGATAAACCAATAAATAAATATAAGATATTGAAATGGCCCAACATATACCTTCATACTGTCTAAGTCAATCAGAACACAACACTTTAAACCATTTTTCTGGTTCTTTGCCTTTTCATTGTCTGATTAACAATGGCTATGAAAGCTATGCTCTTTATGTTGGCATGTTTGCTTTTGGTCACTGTAAGGGTAAGTTCCATGAGCCCATGACACAACCACACACCTACTTTCACACATGCAACACACAGCTCACTAGGATAGGAGGCCTTGCTCTCACACTACAACATGCAACACTCACAAAACCCTCTATCTACCTAGTCGGCATGCGGCTGGCCTGGCCTGGCCCACAAAATTGGTGTCCAAGCCTGCTTGGCGAATTTTTTTCTATCCGGTCCAAACTCCGACCAATGGACTTGCTCTAGACAAGTTAGGGGTCTAGGGTCACAAACTAAGCCCAACAGGCCAATATTTTGGCACAGTTTTGAGTTTTTTTGGTTCTTCTAACCTTCTTTTCTTATTTTTTGTGAAGCTAGTGGACTAGATTAACAGGCCACCTACCCTCAACTTTCAAAGCCAAGGTGGTTGGGTGGGCTTGGGTTAGGTCATCTTTTATATAATGAGATTAATTTTTTTACGTAATTTTATAAATTTAAGTTAATATCATTATAGTAGCACAAAAATTCGTATATATTCTTTTTATCATATTGTCATGGAAACTCTTCAATATATTTTCTTTTAAATTGTAGGTTTCTGATGACATTTAATTCTACTTCTGTGAAGAGGAAATTGGAGAAGAGGTAATTTCGAGATAGTATCTATTTATGCCTAGATCAATTCAAAAATGATATGAATATACATATGGCTAATAATGCATGCGTTACTGATTTTGTTATTTAAAACCATGGGGATGTGTTGAAGTTATTATATAAAAACAATGTTTTCACCGTTGGATTGAGCTATAATAAAAAATAAAAAAATAAAAAAATTCAATACCAAAATGGCGCTCTTATTTTTTTTGTTTTTTTGTTTTTTGCAGGCTTATGCACCAGCACCAGCACCAGCACCAGCACCAGGAAAGCCTCATCATCGTCGTGGCCATTATCCTCATGCACATGAACCAAAGCCATATCATCATCCTGCAGATGCACCGGAGCCACATCATCATCATCACCCTGCAGATGCACCTGAGCCTTATCATCATCATGTCCATCACTATCATGCCGAAATTCCAGAGCATCATGGTAATACTAGTTCTAAAAAATGAACATTAAGAGAGAGAAATCTCTAAATTTACAGATTCAGTGCACAGTTATAGAGTCTGGATTTTAACTAAGAAAAGAGAAATTATGAGGTTAGGTCAATTGAGGAGACCAAGCTGACTTTGATTTTGTTTGGTAAAAGGATCAATAATCAATATTTCAAAACTACTCTAAAATCATACGTATTATCACAACAAAATCATTATAACATTCAAATTTATAGAACTCTAAATAATAAGAAATAGAAATAAAAACAAAATATATGCTTTGAATTCGATTCCGTGGTGTACTATACGTCTTTTTCATATATGTTTTGTTTTGCTTATCCAAAAAAAAAAAAAAATTAAAATACACCAATAAATTACACATAACAAAATGAAAAGTTTTTCTTAGATTTATTTGTGAAACAAATAAAGAGTCAATCTATTTGCTTGTTTTAGTCAATGGTGTGTCGAATTTGTTGGAAAAAGAATGAATTTTTTTAAGATTATATTGATGGAAATTTAAAAAATACTAATAATTAAAATCTTAAGTTAAGAGGTAAGATAAATTACATTGATAGTCCTTCCACTTTGTCCCTTGTGTTCTCACACTTTTAATTGACTCAATTTTAATATTTAATTTTAAATTTGGATCAATTTAATTCAATTGATAATTAAACTTATAAAAATCAAAATGATACAAGAACTAATATAAAAACTATTTGTCGTAAAAAGTAATTTAAAAAAAAACATTGTTTTAAAAAAATACATTGGGGGTGTTAGGGAAGTTTGGTTTTTTTTTTTTTTTTTTTTCACTAAAAGACAAATTGGTTACAAAATAAAAAAAAAAAAATCAATCCAAACAAAATATTACATCAAATCCCATAATCATTTCACTTTTTATCTCACAAACATCACATACAACAACAAAAAAATCTAATTATCTTCTCAAACACAAAAAAAAATTTCTCCAATAATATCCTACAATTAAAAAAGTTTACAAAAAAATTTATTTCCCAAACAGCCACAATGTGTGATTAATTTTGGGATGGTGGCGCAGGATGTACTAGGAAGTGTACGAAGTACTGTGAAGAGAAACCAAAAAGAGGAGGTGTGAAAGAGTGTGCACAGAGTGCTGTCGCAAGTTCAAATGTGTCCCTCTCAAAGAAAATCTCTGCAAAGCCCCCAGCTGGGACCATGTCATGTACCATGATAAACTTGTCAAGTGTCCTTAAAAATCCCACCACACAAACAAAAATCCAGGGCTATTATTGTTCTCATGTGTTGCTTTTAATTCATCTGTGTTCCTTCATTCAGAGTTTGTTTTAGTTTAGTAATCATGTACTAATAAAACCGCCCCTCTGTATGTAGGACGGGAAGAAAATAAACTTCTTTCAGAACCTCTACTGTAACGAGCTTATTAGTTACTGTTTAATATCAGTGAAATTTTTATTTATTGTTTAGCTTCTTTACTATGAATTGATATCTATTTTTGCTGAACTTCCTATTACGGGAAGGGTGATGATTGAGACGCCCTCCAATCACTACCCCCACCACCCCACACACATGTGGCGGGGGGGGATTGGAAGAGAAGGAAAAAAAAGAAAAAGAAAAAGAAAAAGAAAAAAAAAGAAAAAGAAAAAGAAAAAGTGATCAATCATAGGAAGAGGGGGTCAAGGAGTGAGAAAAAAAAAGGATCCAAGTCATTATTGTTACTGAAATGATGACATGTAATCCTACTTCTGTTTTCTAATAAAATGATTCAAATGAAGACCAAAAAAGGAAGAAGAGAATTTAAATTGAAAGAAGAAAAAAAAAATGTGTATGATGAGACAGATCAAACATTGATCTGTCTAGTAGGTCAATAAAACCAAGGTAAAATAGCATATATAATGCCTATCAAATGTGACAGTGAGAAGTAAGCTGAAGGTTCAAAATAACAGTGTCTAAGCACAAATTTGATAACGAATATGATTTACAAATAAAATTTTATATAAACTTTTTTTTTATCTACAATGTGACAATAGTATTTCAAAAATTGTGAGTGAGGGTGTTTCAATTTAACAAAAAAATAAAAAAATCCACTAACAACTATATTATTTTATACAAATATTTTATTTGTATATCATAACTCATTCGGTAATAATCCAATATGGAGAATTGGTATTAATTTGGGGTGATGGCTATGGTCTAATAATTTCAAGGCACATAATTTAGAGACATTATCTAATAGTTAGAAATACATTAAAATAAAAAAAAAATATTTTGAAATAGAGAATCTCGTACCGTTAAAAGGTATCCTATGAAAGTAATGTTTGATATGTTATTGATTAGAAAAAATTTAAAAATATAAAAATTGATCAGAAAATTAGACATAACTTTTCAAATAAGGTGGATCTTACCTTTTTTTTTTTTTGGTTGTGATCTCACACCTAAGTGAAAGAGTTATGTCCAACTTTATGGTTTTTTTAGTGTCACTACTAAAAAAATCACTTTTTGCGACCGTTATAAACCGTCGCAAATAATAAAAAACAGTTGTAAAAAATCTTTTGCGACGGCAAATGGGTCGCGAATGTGGGGGTGGCAAATACTTTTTGCGACGGCAAAGCAACAGTCGCAAAGTATTCGCGACTGCCAAAACTACTTATAGCGACTGTTATTTTGCCGTCGCAAAAAACACAGAAAAACACTAACATGATTCTTGACGACCATCTTGTTACCGTCGCCAAAAAAAAAAAAAAAAAAAAAAAAAGAAACGTTTTGTCACGACAGAGCCTATGGATAAAGTTGATGACGCACTTCAATTTACAGAAAAAATTGACAAGCAAAAATTTTATTTTTTTGTACTCTTAAGCACTCATTTTTCATGACGAGATAACGGCTACACACATTTTTTTTCTTTCTCAAATATTTGAAACCACTAAAATCAATCAGGTTCTTTATTTATATATACATATATATGGAAGCTAAAGACAAAATCCACCATTCTTTCTTCAAATTTAAAACCCGAAAAATAATTTTTCCAATGGAAAACAAACAGGTCCTATATCATGATGACCCATGTGATTTCTCTCTCTACAAAAGTGGAAACCCATTTTTTTTTTCTTTAAATTGGAAAACCGTGAACTGGGCCGTTATATGTATATATATATGCAGAATATTTGAGAGGATATGCCATCACATCCCTTTTTTTATTCTATTTAAAGAAAGGGATAACAACCCTAATCAATACCTCTCACCTTTTTGACATAGCCATGTCGGCTGAACAGCCTCAAAACTTTTCTGATCCTCTCCATCAAGCTCTGGCATAACCATTTCTACTACTACATCTGGGTCTTCTTCGTTACCCTCCTCCTTTCTCTACACTGGGACAAGACCCAAGCTTGCTTTGGACTCCATTTGAAGACTACTGCCGCCGCTTCTCTAAATCAAGAAAGCAGACACCACGAATTTTTTTATTTTGTGTACAGGAGATCAAAATTCAAGGACCCATTTCGGCACCCAGCTTTCTTCTTCAGCGTTCCTCAGCTAACAAAACAAATCGTGGCCAGCTTGCTTTGCAACTACTAAATTAGATTCTTCAATAAGACACACCGATGCCGACTCCTCTGCAACGTCATCATTTTCCAACCTCGCCAAAATAGTGCCGTCGTTGGTTCGGCTCATAAAAAGTTTTGTCGGGGCCGTGCCATGCTTCCACAGTGCTTACTCTACCCATTTCTTTTATTTCTTCTACACTGCTTCAGATCTGTGGTCTAAATAATTTAGTGGGCTCAAATTAGCCCCTCTTACATTTGCCCCTTGAGTAAGATGATTATAGAGAGAAGTGAGAGTGAGAGGAAGAGGGAGATAGAGTGAGAGTGAGAGTGAGATGGAGAGGGTTGGATCATTCTGGATATTCATCTCATCCGTTGGAAATCATTTACGTGGACGGTGGTGATTTATCTCGGGAAGGCAAAAGAGCCGTTGTGCTCTTTTGGCCTAAAAAATAAATAAATAAATAAAAATCAACTATAAATTAACGGTCATATTTTAAAATAATATAAATATAAAT
>NW_021025386.1:1456118-1497581 GCF_004153795.1 Camellia sinensis
GTTTTACCAAAAACAATACAGCAGCAACATCAATCCAAAAAACAAGTTATCTGTGCATTGCTCCAAACATGTTCTTGAGCATTTTTGCCTATGTTAGTCAGGGAATGATGGTTACTTGACAATATAAAAACTTGTTCATACACTCCTCTAGGATTGATTCATGAAAGCTCAGACCACTGCACTTGATATTGCACAGGATGTACAAATCTTGAGGGTGTTCTGTAACATTTGTATGTCATTTTCAAATATTGTGGCTTCCACTTTTGATTGCTATACTTTATAAAATTAATTAGTAACATTTTAAAGTGCAACAAGGAATAAATTAAACATATGATTTGCTTCGTAATAACGAAGCAATTGGAGAGAGATTATTAGCTGAACACTAAAAAGATAATAAAGGAAAATGATGGGAATAAAACATTTCAATGTTATAAATAGAATAAATATTATCAGTTACCATTAATTTTTCCGGCCAATTCAAGAAATTTGATAGAGAGGCTAGCCGACCAAATCATAAAAGCAAAGAGCACCAACTTGGACCCTCTAGGAAAAGAAAAAAACAGAGACCAAAAAAATAATATTAATAAATGAGTATATCTCAACCTCAATCCCAAATTCATATATGGACCCAAAAAAAAGTATTAAAAAAAAAAGAAAAAAAATCTTTTTTATGCATTCCAAGTGTCTGCTAAGTGATCAAACAAACAAAACATTAAAGCCTAAATCAATGAACATAATGTTAATCAATGAGCATAAGTCATAGGGAAACACACAAAGGTAGACTAAGTGATCAAACAAACAAAACATTAAAGCCTAAATCAATGAACATAATGTTAATCAATGAGCATAAGTCATAGGGAAACACACAAAGGTATCTATACAAAGAGAGAAATACATGTTAATGTTAATCTTTGAAATGGAGACAAAATTTATAATTATGAAAATTTACAAGATTGAGACTGATAGAGACTTATTTGGTTCCATACCATCTAAGTATAAGCACGATATCCGTTACTCTATGTTAATCTTCGAAATGGAGACAAAATTTATAATCATGAAAATTTACAAGATTGAGACTGATAGAGACTTATTTGGTTCCATACCATCTAAGTATAAGCACGATATCCGTTACTCTCATCCTGGTTCTTATTAGTTCCTCAGATGTTCAAAATCCAACCAAGCCACCTTATTATACAGAAGGGTAAGATGAAATGGGGGACTAAATGTACAAACCTTGAACTCTTTTTTCTATTCTTTGGTTCATGGAAGGCTTCCACCATGAGTTTTGGCCCCACTCATCTGACACCTTCAAAAGAATGACAACAAATGTAAGTTTATATGAAAGTATATTCCTATGTTTATGGATACAAATGTGAGACAAATGTGAGCCACCTCATAATTTTTGAAATTTCTTAGCTCATTAACAAGTATAACTATCATTAGAGAACCCAAAAAAAAAAAACATGAAAATTACTAAACATAATAACAAATTCTAGCAAAAAAAATTCTAACCTGTAGAATGGATCACTCTGTCAATACAATCTGTTCAGCAGCCGTGGCAGACAACCTATTCCAATTGTGTGTTTTTTGGTCCATGGACGGTTTTAAACAACAAACTGTGACAAAGATTAGCTGTAAGGCCCATTACTCATAAAAATTAAAGAGCTACATTTTGAATATTGTTTCTAATGAGATGAGAATGTCAATGAAAAACCTTCTCTTGTAATGCTTGTACAAAGGCCTCAGAGGCATCACCACTAGAAATAGCCACAAAGTTTTATGATGATTTTCTCAAACCAATTAACCAACCAATAAACGCGAAAAACATCGAAAAAAGAACAAAAATTAGAACAAATCAAGCAATTTATGGATCAAAGAACCAAAACAGAGGTTAAAAAAAAAAAAAAGAAGAAGCAAAAACAGAACCGAGAACAGATCTGCATTGCGATGCTAAATACATATACATACGTATATAAGCATTCATGTAATTATGCATTGATAGGACACTATGTACACAATGAAGCTCAAAGGTAGTCTTTGTGTGTGTGAGCGCGTAATGTAGGTGAATTTTGAGGTAGATGAAACGCATGAGATGTGAGCTTACTCTGCTGCATTTGAATGCTCCGAGAGAACTTTGCCATGGCAGAGTTAGGGTTTTTCTGTGACGAATCGCTCAAATTGCAGAGAGAGAATAGATAATGTGTACGCAGATACAAAGAG
Organism: Camellia sinensis; assembly: GCF_004153795.1. Lineage (NCBI taxonomy): Eukaryota > Viridiplantae > Streptophyta > Magnoliopsida > Ericales > Theaceae > Camellia > Camellia sinensis. The sequence goes on from NW_021025386.1 coordinate 1,458,339, forward strand.
AGATTGAGAGATCGAGAGAGGTATAGAGATTGAGATTGAGATAGAGAGATTGAGAGATCAATCGATTGAGATCAAGAGGGATAGAGAGATTCATACGGGGTGAGCGAGAGCGAGAGTGAGAGGTTGAACAAGCCAAGGTAGGGCAAACGCAAATAAATGAAAGAAAATAGGAGAAATAAATGTTAAATATAAATTGGAGTTTTTTTTTTTTTTTTTCCTTTTGCGACGGCCAAACAAGCAGTCGCAAAAAGTCAATTTTCTAGTAGTGTGTGCATATATATGAACTGTATTAATTATGATTTGAAGTGATGATGGCCTCATGTATGGACAAATTAAAATTAAACATTCTTAGTTATGACTTACGCATTTATGTTACCACTTAAAGGTAAAGATTTTCATTATTACATTTTGTTAATACATGTCTTTAAATTTTTTTTTAAAAAAAAATATAAATTCTACATGAAAATAATTATAATAAAAAAAATGATATTTTTAAGTCATTTTAACACGTGCCTATATATGATCAATAAATCATTAGGTTGTATTTGAATTATGAATTTAGGTAGGTTGTGTTAGATTATAGATTTACCTAAAAATTTAAAAAGTGAAAAGAAAAATGTATGTGAAATATAACTATATTTCATTTATATTTCACCTACATTTTCTCTTTCTCTTTCTAAATTCCTATTTAATTTTGTGATCCAAACACAGCCAAGTTTGGATCTTGAATTTGGATAGCAATTTGAAAATCAATTTTCCCTTTTCTTTTCAAATTCCTATACCTAATTCCATGATCACCTATTTTTTTTTTCTTTTCTTTTTTCAAATCATTATTTCAATTCATAATCAGTGCATGCTTTTTTTTTAAAAAAAAATTCAAATTAGTGGTAAATTTTACTAACTTTAATAATCAAAGTTATAATTTTTTTTATAAATATGTAAATATTTTGTAAATGCATCATTGATTTGCAATTTTCTTTAATTTTTTTTTTGATTGAGAAGAAATACATGAGTGTGTTCTTTTTTTTTAAAATTTTTTTTCACCAAATTAATTTATGAAATTATTTTTGTTTGCTGATGTTTTTATTTTTCTCTTTTGTGGCATTGCTTACCCCTTTTGGAGGAATGACCCCCATGTAAGGTTTCGTTTGGCACTTTTTTTTTGTTGGCCTTTTTCTTTCATTTTTTTGGTTGGGAAGAAGGGTTGGCTTGGGTTTGGGGCTATTTTAATCAGAAAAAGACAAAATAAACTTTTTAGCCTAATAAGACAAAATATCACATCTAACCCATAATCATTATATTATTTCTCTTACAAAAAGTCGAAAAACTCAAAAAATCATTCTCAAACGAGAATTTTTAGCCCCAGACTAAAATAGTCAAAAAGCCAAAAGTCCAAAAACCAACCCACTTCCTACGCGAAACCTAGTGAACTTTTTCAATTTTGATTTTTTAAATGTTTAGGACATTCTACTCCGTAATTTTAAAAGCCTTTATAAAGTAGAATATTTTGACAATTTAAAAAAAAAGTCACAAAATAATTTTTAAAAATTATAAAAAAATAATTCGTATTTTAAGAAAATTTAAGGGTGCATTTATAATTTATCAAAAAATAGTGATGAGAGAAAAGAAGTACTATTTCCAGAGCATTATTCACTGCTTCCAAAGCAAGATGAATAGCTTGGTTGTGTTCATAGGCAGGGAAGTAGTAAAAAGCTCCATTCTCGTAGTAGATATCAGCTTTCTTTCAATTTTGGTATGATAGGGATGTAAATTTGGCTTGGCTTGGCCCATGTCGGGCCTTGCGGGCTCCTGCCAAAAATTGGGTCGGGCCGGGCTGGCCTTGCGGGCTCCTGTGTACTAAGAGCCATAGTGTTATTAATAATATCGATATCATTTCGATTACCAATAACACTAGGACCCTCATTTACAAGCATAGCATGTGCCTGCACCACTGATACTCTCTCATTTGCCTACATTACAAGCACCTCATGCAGGTCCGACTCATTGATAGATAAGGTAAGGAATGACATGATTGCACAAGAAGTTAAAACAAAATTTTCTCTCCAACACTTGATAATTTCGTATTTGCCTATCATCTGTATCACTTTTTATACACTCCATCGATCCAATACTTAATGCATATCTGCTCAAATCTTTTATTTGTCAACATTTTTTGCACTCGAGATGCTCCAAAATCCCCACAATGATCTCGACAGACTTATGGACCATTATTATATTTTTGGCATCTCAAATTATTGTATCAACTGTGTCTGTTTTTTTTATCTCCATAGTTTATTTTGATGATGTCAAAGGGGAAGAAGAAAATATGATTTTGAATTGTTGTGCATGCATAATATCTTATGTTGCAAAATTATCAAATAATTTTGTTGATTTCTATTTTGTGTCAAATCCGTACAATATTGCCATCATCAAAAAGGGGGAGATTGTTAATCATATTGTTTAATTTTGATGATGTCTAAAATATTATTTGAAAACTTTATTTGACACAAAATATTATCTTTTTAAAATATAAGTTGTATGATATATTTTTTTTATAACTATTATTTAAATAAAAATATTTTAAAAACTTTACTATTCACTTTTTGAAAAATAAGGCTGATTACTATTCATCATTTGACAAATTGATTAGTTGTATTATTTTGACAAACTTGATATTAATGGGTTGTCTTGACAAAATTGATATGTAGTGGTAGGATATATTTAGTTTAAAATCTCTACAATATATACAATATTTTAAAGAGGGCATATATTTTCAAATCCATCATAAATATTATTTAAATAGATTTTTTCTATGTATGCAAATATTTGATTAGAACATTATATATATAATGCATATAATAGCATACATCATGGAAGCAATTATATTTTACACAACATTGATTGTATCATATATATTAGTGCGTGGAAACATTGAATATTAGCATATGGAAACATTAATTATTAGTATGTGAAAAATCATACATGATATAATACACAAAGAAATGGTTGCAAAATTGCAGCATATTGAATTTTAATTCACATGTTAAAGTTTGAATTTGAATGTTAAAGTTACATCTTTATATAAATTAATGTGGACTTTGCAGGATTTTTTTTACCTCATATATATATATATATATATAATAGTCAAAACCCACATGTTTGTGAGTTTTGTTCAAATTCTGCCACTATGTTTGACAAAAAGAAAAGATGCCTCATGATGAAAAGTTGAAACAAATGATGCCTCATGATGAAAAGTTGAAACAAATAGATGTCATCCATGACGTCAGCAAGGAGCGTCTTACCTCCAATGGGTATAATTTTTGTATATAAATAAAAGTGTTGTGTGTGGAGAAAAATCAAGAACTTGAAAAGAAAAATTTATGTGTGCTCCAAATTTTGAGAATATTGTATTATATTCCTTCACTTTCAGACCTAAGTGTAGCTTTTGATCTTACACTTTTATATCTACTCTTTGTGAGAGAATTGTTGTAAGAGAGGGTTTAAGTACCACTTATTTTTATTCATTACTTTTGTGAGAAATTTTGTAAGGGTGAGACATTTATTGTTGAGTGAGGTTCAATAAATAAGAGTAAGTCCTGTGCCAAATCTACAAGTTTGATGGTGTATTTATTCAATTGATAGTAAAGAAATTCTCAAGGAGGTTGGGGAGTGGACGTAGGCCTGGCGTACTGAACCACTATAAATCTCAGTGTTTGATTTTCTCTTCCCATCTCTCTTACTTTTATATTGATAATTATTATTTTGTTTTTTTTATTTGTTAAAATTCTGAATGTTGTGTTAATTTTAATATTGTAAAATTTTTAATAACTCAATTCACCCCCCCTTTTGGGTTGCCTACCTGGGAAACACGCAGTAGCATAACACCAACATAACAACAGCACCAATATTTCAACAAAAAATAGATCTCCTGATCTGCTCTACCTCATCTCAGCATCAACAATAGCAAAAGTAGTATATCAATAGCAACATCAACATTAGCAAGAAATCCCTTCAATGCCCAAGACAAGAAAATTGCAGTTGCACTCCCATAACTACAGATGCACTCCCAATGCACAATATAAAAAAACCACAGCAACCACTCATAAAAAAGCTCCACTTCTGCCCGGAGCTACACCCACTGACAGACTACCATAGTAGATCACCCCTAAGTTACTAAATGAATTTTCTTACCAGACGAATATTCCTTACAATGTTACCAACGAAATAAGAACAACAAGGATCAAATGTTTTCAACCACAGTGCTAGTCGAACTTTAATTAGCTCACATAACTCCTCCAGAAGTTGGGGCTTGTTAGAAAAAATGCATTCATTTCTACACTTTTACACATACCATACCACAGCTGAGGGGATAGCTCTCCACACCTGCCTTTCTTTCTTTTTGAGATTCCAGCTTATCCACCAATTAAACAGACAGTCCATGGATCTTGGAGTTGCCCAAGATAGCCCCCACCAGTCAATTATGCATGTGATGCCCTAATTCTACACTATTGGTTGCAGTCAAGGGAGAGTCACTAATGAGTCCTATGGTCAATAACCAAGTAAGATCCCAGATTGCCGGAGGAGTCAAAATAGCCTCCCTTCTAAGTTCAGCTTTCTTAGGTAATGCACTACCCTTTTGACAGATCTTAAAAGGTATTAACACAAGGTCTCATAAGCAACGATAAGGTTCATACATATACGTAGAATACAAATACATAACAATCACAATATATATAACTCAAAAGATGGTTCCATTACATTACATTCCAGAAAAAAGCTTAAGTCTCCAAATGAGTCTTTACAAAACATCCAAAAAGAAACTTCTAATTTTTCTAGGATAGCCAAAAGTCTTCGAAAGTTTCAGGATCGTCGTCTCCAGCTATGAGTTCCGCTTCGTCACTTGGCATGATACGTCGTGAGCTTTGAATGCCCAGTAAACACATACACACCTTACCCCTTTTTCCCAATCCAATACACAATCACCATTATAACATCAAGTAATAAAGCATAATACTCAAATAAATAAATAAAGGGTTAAGTTAGGTTGTTAGCAACTAGAGATCCCCCAAAGAGATTTCGTCCTTCCAACCACGAGAATCGGACGCGGATTATTCAGTATGTCTCATCTTTTGCTGCTTTGTTGCAGACCTAACCTCGGATGCCTACCAACGGTTATGTACTGTGTAGCGCCAACCGCTGGGCCTCAAAAGAGACTGTAAAATAGGGCCTTGCCCGAATCCCTCCTTACACCAAACCACCTAGGGTCCGAATACAACTGCTCCGTTCAAGGGTTCCGAACAAACACTTGCGCAAGACTTTAACTTTCAAATAGGGAACGCATCTCAACAATCCATATATCACATATTCTCATTTTTTTCACCACTCATGTGCTCGAAAACCCAATACCCTCCCCATTAGGTTTCCCGTTGAGTTAAATATTTTACATCAAGGTTAGACAACTTAACAAGATAAAAATATCCACACAAGCATGTATCAATAAGGTGAAGAAGATGAAGAACAGAGCGTAACACATACAATATCATGCCAGGATATGATCATGAACTAATAAACATTTTCATGAATACAAGGAATAAAACATCCATGCATAACAAAATTTCTAGATTTAATATCACATAAAGATTAAAATGAAAGGACTATTTTAGATCCTTCACCGGACTTGGCCTTCCTATGGTTCTTAGAGGATTTAATCTAGTTTCTAGAACATTTTTCGGAAATGGGATTGCTTTTCCAGATTTTAAAGTTATTTAGAAAATATTCCAGCGCTGTCCAGATTCTGTCCAAATCCGTCGACCGTTACGAAAAATTGATTTTCTTGTAAACCGCTTGATGTTTTTCGATGAAACCAATTTTAGTTGAAGCTAGCACCTTAAGGAAGGTTTTGACATAAAATAGAGGTCCAGAATAATTTTATACATTTTTCTAGAATTTCTGGAAGTGAGCTACAAAAACAGATTCTAGGGTACTTTGCCCAAAACAAGAAGATTTATGAAAAAGGGATTCCACCAAGGGAAAGTTTCATTTCTTTTGTGAAGAAAATATGCTAACTATCATATATTTAACTCAAAAAATTTGTTTGAAAGAGTGCCTTTGCAAAGTTGAGAGATTGGTATAAAAAAAGATGGTTTTGGACCAAAATGGGGAAAATACAAGAGAGATGGAATCAATGCTCAACCCTTAGCACTTTTAACATACGAACTTAGTAATATCAGTTCTGAAAACATCATTTAGAACCTTTAGAAACATGTATTGAAAAAAAAAAATGAAAGAGAAGGTTGTGTTTGTGGCTTGCTACTTTGTACAAGAAGGCTCCCTTCTTCCTCCTTCTTCTTCTCTAGACTTCTTTTCTTGTTCTCCTCCCTCTCTCTAGCCGAATGTGTGTGTGTGGGTATGGTGTTTTGTCACGACCCGAACCCACCCTTATGGGTTTAGCACCGTAACCGGTCAGTAATCCGAGATTACCGAAGGCCTGCTTAACAGTAAAACAGTAATACAGAGTACAGAAGCTAGCGGAAGCCAAAACAATAATTAAAAGATATCTAATGAGCTGTAACAGTCTGTATGCAAAAAGACTATTCATAACATATTCACATTCAGAACAAAAACAGTATATATATACATTACTTACAGGCATTCAGGCTAGGGACCAAATCCCTACCATAACAGTACAGTACAAATATTATTCAGTCTATACATAACAGAGACAGATAGGGTGAATCTGAGACACCCCAAAAGCAGCCTTAGCTTGAACAGATCTGAAACCTCGAAGTGAGGCACAAAGGTTGGCTTGACAAAACAAGGGCTTAGCCTGACGCTTCTAGCAATGGTCCGGTGCCTAAACACCTACATATATATATGAGCAGTAAGCTAAAGCCCAGTGAATAACATATGCGTAAAGAGGTTAAGAATGAATGTCTTTTCAGCATTGAAAACAATCATTTATCAGTATATCAATCATTCAGTTTGTGGCTCATATCTCATGCCATAACAGTTATTTAGAAACTATAATAGTCATATGTGGTACATCCAATAGCAAAACAGTACAGTAGGTCTTAACAGACCGAATAGTCAGTTGATGGCCATCATATCAGTAAACAGTAGTGGTTCCAAACATGGGAACCGACAGAGATCTCTATGACAGTAACAGTACAGTACAGTAATAGTAAATTGCTATGGATGCCACGAATATAGTTCATAAATAGGACAAACATTCATTCAGTAAGAAATATCATTTCAGAAAGCAGTACAGTTGTTCATTCAGAAAATATTCATGATTGAACATATCTTTACAACATTGTTACTCACAGAGCACTGGGTTATAAGCAACTAGAGCGTCCTCGGATACCAACCCTACACAGTTACAGAACGAACACACACTAAGCTACATAGTTGAGAAATAATAACTTAGTCCCTAATTAGACTCGGTGTGGTTCTACATCAATATCCTCATTAAGATGCTTTAAACTAGGCCTAAGAATACTTAGGATGGAATAAGGATGCAAAGATGCACTTAAAAACACTTTTCAAAATTTGCTGAAACAGGGGTCTACGCTCGAGCGTGGCTTTCTATGCTCGAGCGGACATACAAAACAAAGGAGCTCCGCTCGAGCGTGGTTTCCCCCTCTCGAGCGAACTGTAAAATCATGCAAAAGTACTAGATGCATGCAATTCACGCTCGACGGACACTCGATCCCCGCTTGAGCGTGATACATAAGTTCTCGCTTGAGCGTGCATTCCCTCGCTCGAACGGACTGTAAACATAGGCAAAGTACTGGATACATGCATTTCCCGTTCGAGCGTCCCTTTCCCCACTCGAGCGGACTGCATGAACTCAGTGTGTACGCTCGAGCGTGGAGTTCCTCGCTCCAGCGTGAGTCCAAAATCTGGAATTTCCAGATTTGAACCTCAAGCTCAAAACTCAACTTTAAAGTATCAAAATTGATCCTTTTGGGCTAAGTTTCTGGAAAACATTTGAAAACCCATAATATGACATATTTCAAAGATCAATTTGAGAAATCAAAGCCCAAAGGTAGTTCAATTGAACACAAATTCAAAGAAGTTTTCATGAATCATGAAGAACAATGCAAATTCAACACATGCATGGGTTCCTAGGAACACCAATGCTACAAAACAAGATCAAATGCAATGTTTAACTTCAAAACATGGTGAGTTCATGGATCAAGACCAAAAATATGAACATGCATGAAGAAATCCTCATGAAACAACTTCAAAACTCAACAATATGAACATGCATGCATGATACAAGCTTCAATTCAACAATTTAAGCCATATCTTGGATCTAGACTTCAAAATTAGCATGGACCATGCAAGTCACAACTTAAATTCATAAACCAAAGGATGAATATCCTACCTTAGGTCTTCAATTTCAAATATAGAAGCTCAAACATGCAATCTCTCTTCAAGTCTTCTAAATTCAAGCAAGGTTTTCTAGTTGAACTCAGTTTTCTTCCAAGTCTCTCTCTCTCTCTCGTTTGGCCTCTAAAGATGGAATGGATGATATAACAAACATGAATGAAGTAGTAAGGGATGTTCTAGAGTCAAACCACTAAGTGGCAAACTTGTAGATAAGTCCAACTTTTGTAATTTAGCTTATTTAATCCAATTTAATCATACAAAATCAATCTTCAATTAAATATACCATAAAATCACATTAATTCTAATTAACACAAAGCATTAATCAATTTCAGATTCGGCCACCGATAAGGCCTTCAATTTGTAATTTAAAACATAAAACATGAACAGATCATTTAACGGTCAACAGATAGAAATGCATTTAAACTAATACACTAAATCAATTAGTTCAGAATTTCAGTTAATCAGTTAGTTAACATGCTTAATCATAGATTAGCACTAATCAGTGGTGAGGGTGGTCACATGTTTGTGCTTTGCCAAGCTAGGGGAGGTTGGTATATATAGGCAATTTTTGATGTAAAATGTCCTAAAAGCCCACTAGTTGAAAATGGATGGAAGGGTTTGGAGTCTAATGGGATAGGAGTAACTAAGGTGCTAAATCATAGGATTAGGCATTATTTAGTTGATTTTTTTTAGTTGAAAGGTAACTAGTATAGGGAACATCATCCTAGGCCTATGGTATTAGGTTTTGGTTTTCCTAAAATATCATGATCAAAAATCTTGAAAATTGGCTCATCTCTTCTCCCTAGGGTGGCCGGCCTTGGGAAAGTGTGATGGGGTTATTATTTTATCAATTTTAGGCTCTAGGACACACTCCTCAAGATGTATACATATATATATATATATTACATGATTGATGGTACTTCAAGGTACAAGGTACAAGTACTAGTTTTTGGGTAAGTTTTGAATTTAAATAAAGAGTGAGGGCTTGGAGTTAAATACATGTAACTTATGTAGAATTAAATTAGGTTAGGGAACCTAATTCGGCTAGGGTAATTCCTGTTTTGATAAAATAAAAATAGTAATGCTAACCGACAAGATTTGAATTAATTCAAGTAACCGAGGGGCTTTAAGAAAATAATCCAATCATTAGGGTTTTTAAAGTGAATACATATTTCACGGGCTTCACAACCTATCCCCCTTAATACAATTTCGTCCTCGAAATTCAACTACATACTGCCTTCGAAAAGCTCGGGGTAGTTTTCCTTCACCCAATCCTGGCGTTCCCAAGTAGATTCCTCAATTCCCCGATGACGCCATAGCACTTTCACCAAGTGAACCATCTTGCCTCTGAGGTTCTTCTCTCAACTGTCCTATATTGCTACCGGTCCTTCTTTAAATGTAATATCTTTGTCAAGACTAATCTCTTCCCATTTAAGGACGTGTGTCGGGTCAGCGATGTCTTTTCTTAACATAGATACATGGAAGACGTTGTGTATCCCTGCTAACTGCGGGGGTAGAGCTAGTCTATATGCTACTTCGCCCACTCATTCCAATACCTCAAAAGGTCTAATATATCGTGGTGACAGCTTCTCCTTTCTCCCAAAATGTACGACTCCACGCCTGGGTTGCACCTTTAAGAACACGTGGTTGCCTACTTCAAACATCAATGGTCTTCTCCTCCTGTCTGCACAATTCTTTTGACGGTCTTGAGCAGTCTTTAACCGTTGTCGGATCAATTTGACCTTCTTAGTAGTCGCTAGAACAAGTTCGGGTCCTATCAGATTTGCATCACCCACTTCCGTCCAACAAATCGGCGATCTACAAGGTCGTCCGTATAATGTTTCAAAGGGCGCCATACCGATGCTAGCTTGAAAGCTGTTGTTGTAGGCGAATTCAATTAGAGGTAGGTGTCATTTCCAACTTCCTTGAAAATCCATTGCGTAAGCTCTCAACATGTCTTCGAGTGTCTGGATGGTGCGTTTAGATTATCCATCCGTCTGTAGGTGAAAGGCGGTGCTAAAACATAGCTTAGTACCAAGAGCTTCCTGCAAGCTCTCCCAAAATCGAGAGGTGAACCGTGGATCACGATCTGACACGATAGATACCGAAATTCCATGTAGTCGAATGATCTCCCCAATGTAGAGCCTGCACATAGACTCTAAAGTATCGGTCATCTTATAGGGTAGGAAATGTGCTGACTTGGTGAGGTGATCCACTATTACCCATATAGCATCGCGCCCTCTGGGTGACATAGGCAACCCTGTCACAAAATCCATCGTTACATACTCCCACTTCCATTCGGCTATCGGCAGAGGTTGCAATATTTCCCTTGGTTTCTGATGTTCCGCCTTCACTTGTTGGCATGTCAGACATCTTGCTAAAAATTTAGCCACTTCCTTCTTCATTACATTCCACCAATACTGCCTCTTCAAATCTTGGTACATTTTAGTCCCTCCTAGATATACCGCGAATGCAGAATGATGACATTCCTTCAGTACCTTTTCTCTAAGTAACTCGTCACTTGGTACAAACAACCTACCTTGGTATCTTAAACTCCCATCGGGGTGAATTACCCAATCGGGCATGGGCTCTCCTGATTCCAGACGTCCCTTGATGCAGGCTACCTCTTGATCGTGTTTCTGGGCCTCCATGACCTTATTCATTAACTTAGGCATCACCTTCTGTGCACTAAGATATGCTTTCGTATCTCAAGATTTCACTTGGATCCTGAACTCATTGAGTGTCTTTACCATATCTCAATCCTTGACGGAGATTTTAGCCATCATCCCTCTGCTCTTATGACTTAGAGCATCTGCTACTATATTGGCTTTACTGGGGTGATATGAGAGAGTGAACTGGAAATCCTCAAGATACTCCATCCATCGTCTCTGTCTCAAGTTAAGGTCTTTCTGTGTGAATAGATACTTCAAACTCTTGTGATCTGTGAAAATCTCAAATTGTTCCCCATACAGGTAATGTCGCCATTGCTTTAGGGCAAAAACTACGGCTGCTAACTCCAAGTCATATGTGGGGTAGTTGCGCTCATGAGGTTTCAACTGCCTGGACCCATATGCGACTACCTTTCCGTTTTGCATGAGCACGCAACCTAACCCTTCTTTGGACGCATCGCAATACATAGTGTACCCCTCTTCTCGTTCTGGGATGGTCAAAATTGGCGCACTAGTTAACCTCTTCTTTAGCTCTTGGAAGGATTTTCGCAAGCTTCGTCCCACTCATACTTTACTCCCTTTTGCGTCAGACGAGTCATTGGTTTAGCTAATTTGGAGAAATCTTGGATGAACCTCGGGTAATAACCGGCCAATCCTAAGAAGCTGCGGATTTCTGACACGGTTTTTGGTTGTCTCCAATCTAATACTGCCTCCACCTTGGTTGGATCCATCGCAATCCCATTCTCTGATACCACGTGCCCTAAAAACTTTACTTCATTTAACTAGAACTCGCATTTACTCGCCTTGGCATATAACTGATTATCCTTAAGAACTTGAAGGACAGTCCTTAAATGTTGCTCATGCTCTTCTTCAGACCTTGAGTATACCAAGATGTCATCTATGAATACTACTACAAACTGGTCAAGGTATGGTCTAAAAATCTTTTTCATTAGGCTCATGAATACTGTCGGTGCATTGGTTAGTCCGAAGGGCATTACTACAAACTCATAGTGGCCATATCTAGTACGAAAGGCAGTCTTTGGTATATCCTCCTCCTTGACTCGCAGTTGATGGTAACCTGACCTGAGATCGATCTTTGAATAGCACCTTGTAGACACCCCATTTTTGACTGTCCTAAAGACTTGGACGTCACCGTTTGAACACTCGGTGATCACCCACGTTTGTGTTCGTCTTGAGTTCCCGGAGGTCTCGGCCACGCGCCTTGCCTTAGGATCTCTCAACTCGACCGTTTTGTGTTTGGTTTCGCACCAAACACTTGTGTTTTTGCTTTGGAGGGCAGGGAATGGTTTGTGGGCCATCCCTACTCATTACCGGCCATGATTTGAGGCCACCGGCCAATGTTTTGTTGCCATCGGCCATATGTTTGGTCGGTCGACACTCTTTGTGGTCGGTCGACCATGTATTTGGCCAATTTGGCATTTTTGGCTGGCCGATCACTGTGCATCTGCTTTTGCAGATATTTTTTATGCCAGCTATGCTAGCTGGCATACACTTTGCCCCCCCTCCATACACGTGTATGGAGGGATTTCACTCTTGCTTAGCTTGTTTTGTAAGCTTTGCAAGAGTGAAACTCTATAAAGAGGAGGCTTCTCCCCCTCCTCTAGGGTGACAAAAAATTTTCAGAGAGCTCTGGTTCTAGGGTTAGCATAGTGTATTTATTCTATCTCTATTTCTCTCTCTCTTTTGCTCTAAGTGTGTAAGTGTGTGTTTGTCCTTAGTTTTGCACTAGGACACCTACCATTACACCTTACCTTGATTGCTGAGGCATTAGGGGGCTGTCCTTGAAGTTCTTAAGCTGTTTTGGAGCTAAGAAAGCTGCTGGAGTGATCCTTGCAAAGAAGGTCTTCAAGGGTAAGATTCTTGCCCTTTTTACCCCATTTTTGCATAGTCTTTTTGCCTACCTTGCTTGCTGTTTCAAGCTTAGTGTATAACATATAAAAGTCTTGTTTTTACTTGCTTAAAATAGTTGTTTAAGGTTTCTTTGAGCTTTGGGGTTGTTTGACCCCTCTTAGGCATTGTTAGGCCCTATTTTTGTGCTATTTTGGTGAGCTCCGGGACCACCTTGTTTGGGCCTCCTCACCACTGAAATCTTGAGGGATTTCAGTGGTGAGGATGGTGTCTTAAGGTCCTAAGAAGGAGAGAGCCACCCCCCCTCCTTGTTGTCTTCAATATGTGCCATTTTAGCTTCATGTGTGAGCACCATTTTTAAGTGCATGGTGGCCATGTATTAAGTGTTATTTGTGCTTATTATGTCATGATATAGCACCATTTTTACTTGGTTTAGACACACCATGCTTGCCTTGCATACATGTCTTGTAATGCCATGATTTGCGTTAACATGTACATAGCATTTAGACTACCATGCTCATGTGTTTTGGCCCAGCTTGGTGAAGCTTTTATACTTGTTTTAGTGTGCTTGAGGTCTATTTTTAGTCATTCAGGTCGTCCATGCTTCGCTTTGTATAGCTACCATGTAATCCTCCTTGTATGCCTTGAGCATTGACCCCTCTAGCATGCCATCCATGCTTTGTTTCAGTGGTTTGGGACCACTTGCCATGCCATTTCAGTCCTACTGGTGTGCTTGTATGCTTACATTTGATGCCCCTTTAATGTGTTAAAAGGTTGTTGTCTTGCGCCCCATGTTTGGACCCTTTTGTATGCTTGCCTGTTTAGACCATTTAGATGCCATCTAAGTGTGTCTTTGGTCTTGTTTAGATCTGCATTGGGGCTATTTGGAGTCCCCTTGGCCCTTTGAGGCTTGGTTGGCATGGCCACGGTTTGAGCCCTTTGGTTGGTCTCAAGCTTTGGGCTTGTTAGCATGTTTTGATTGCTTGGTTTAGGTTGGCTTGGCACCATCCTCATGTGTTTTTCAGAGCTTAATATGCATGCCATTAGTCCATGTTTGTCCCTTTTAAGTGTGCTTAAAAGTTGCTTCATTATGCTTAAGCCTTGAACCATGTATCCATGCATGCTTGTATGTGCATTTGAACCCATTTCTTTAGCATTGGTCACTGTTTTGGGCTTGTTTGAGGGCTGCCTAAATTAGTTTAAGTCCCTCCTTTGCATGTTGTTGCATGCTCACCTTGTGTGTTGTTGCATACTTGGACTATCGCATGTGTTGCATGCTTGAATCATGTTGCATTTGGCATGCAATCTTCCTTGATTAAGTTGCTTAACATGTTGCATGCCTTACATGCTTGCTTGTTTAGATTACATCTTGCATGATTGGTCATTAGCATGGTGGTCCATGCCTTGCATGCTTATTTGCATAGGTTGTGTACCTAGCATACATTGTTTGCTTGCATGCTCTTATTGCACATTTAGCTAGCATGCTTAGGTTGCATTGCATTGAGCATGCATACTTTGCCTCTTGAATTGAGCATGATAGAGGTTGGGCTTTATGTGTTTATTTGGTTTGCATGTCATTTGAATCAAAATGCACACTTGGTTTCTTGGGCCATCACGCATTGAAATGCGCGATTGGTGGTCCGAGAATCGAGTACCATGCTCCTTTGAGTCATGAATATGATAAGGAGTGTGGTTGGTGCAAACATTGCTTGAAATGCATTGTCATGCCATGTTTTGCCCTTTGCTGCTGTCAAAATAGATTTCTGCAGGAAGCTTTGGCCGGTCGACTGAATATAGTGCCGATCGACCAAAAGTTGGTGGCCGAGAGCTACACCAATGGTCGATGACCACCCTGCCATGGCCGATGATGATTCCCCTTGGCCGGTGGTGTTCCACAGTGACCAAAGAGTGTACCTTGGGATTTGTGTAAGTCTTAGAGGAGTAGAGCAGGGTAAACAGAGGCAGATTGCGCATGGCATTGGATTTCCAGGCGAAGCCAATCCGAGCACGTGTGCATCCCTCTTCCCGGGACCTTTTAATGCTTTCCTTAATTTAATTGATTTGTTAATTAATTAGGTGGTCTGTAAATTATTTAATTAGCTTGTAGGTTAATTAAATTGTATTATTCTTTTGGTCCCTCCAAGCGAGGGCAAATTTGTAATAAGTGTGGGTGCGTGTGTGCATGTCTTCCAACCCCCACTTCTTTCTCCCTTTTACTTACCTGCTTTGATGGTTAGTATTAGGGCATATTTAATTTAGCATACCTTATGCTATGCATGCGTGCATCATTCATCAGTCTTGCATGCATTGGGCTCGGCGCATCATGCTAACCATATAGTATTTTAATTCCAAACTTGAATACGTGCATCGAGTTGTCGCATTTCACATGTCATTCTTAGATTAGCCGAGCCTGTTCTAATGACATTCAGTATGCGATGCATTAGCCATTTGTTAACATTGAACTAGGATCATGCATGATTACTAAAGAGTTCATTGCTTTGGCACGGAGCACGATGTAAGTATTTATGCTTTAGCATCTCGCATGAGTGTGAATGTTAACATGACAACATGCTTACCATGAGGCTATGTGCTTATGTGATATATCTGCCTGAATGCCTGTGGGTGAAGGTTGGCTTATCTAAATTGGAATAATGCATCGACTGTGAGTTTTAAGCCCACTAGACAGTGGCAAAATCATGTTTTCTAAACCCACCTAAAGGTGGCAAAATCTGCATTTTAAGCCTACTTGCGGGTAGCAAATAGTTTTCAAAACAAACATGAAATGTTTTGTTCCAATTCAGGCGACCCAGTCTATACTTGTTTTGCTGCACGCATCACATAGTAAATCTAGGCTAATAATCGAAATAAGAACGCATAATGTTTTCAAAACTAGATATCATGGTTAGTAGAGGCCAATCTTCGGATCAGGCGAGCGGGGGTGCTCATAGCTGACCTTCCCCAATCGTACCCAAGTTCTCGAGCCGAGGCAACTTTGGTGATGACGGACACGTGGCCTTAGGCAAACGAGTTAGGGTTTCCTAAATTTCCCCCATAAAAAAATATTTAGGTGGCAACTCTGTATCTGGCAAAACAGTCCATGTTTGGCACTTCTTTCTAAAAATCTGTTTTCTCAAAACGATTTGCCGGATTTGGACTCTTTGGTTTAGATTTAGAACCGTGACAATTTGAGAGTCCGAACTGTAGTAAGCCCATACGAACAGAACGGGGCTCATTCTCCTAGGGCATTCGGGGACGTCCACAGTTTCTGGCAACTCTGCTGGGGAGTTAGAGAGCTTGACTCGAACTCATGATATCTTGTTTCGACTACACTTATGTGTTTCTTTGCATTGCATGTGCATTGGTGCGCCTAGGACACCGTGTTTTCCGTCTGCTATTCCTAAGCGGTTAGCCTGAGGCTGCGTGCCATAAAGTTGACCGGTTACGGGCTCTGCCAGTATGGGAACACAAACCCCGGTTTTACCGGGGCACCCTTTTTGACCATTCGACTTAGTGCATATTTGGAATCCATAGTGACCATTCCAAACTAGGACAGGTTGCTTACCCGATAATAGGTTGTTTGAAACCGCTGTGTGCGTAGTGAAACCCTAGGTCCTGACAAAATAAGACAGGGAAACCTTACCCCAACATAGGGGCGCTTTGGTTCTCATTTACTTGCTATGTGCTTTTAGAATGTATCTTTACAGGAACGCACATGTCAGTTTGCATGTTTAATACTAGGCCTGAGGGCATCAGTATCAGTGTTTTGGGGAATCAGTTATATCTATGGGTATCAGATTCAGTTTTTTGGGGCAGTGATTTTGGGGAACAGTGATCAGTAGTAGAGTACAGTTATTCAGTTACACCTGTGTCTGTTCCGTTTGGGGCTAAAATACTGCCCGTTTTCCCTTTCAGTTCAAAGATTTGGGGTCAGAGATTTGGTGTTCTCCTTCGCTGAAGCAAGGCAGACGTCTGATCCGTCAATCGCTGGTTGCATAATCTCCGTTCAAAGTCCAGCGGACTTATAATGACGCAAAGTTCAGAGGAAATTGTGGTTATGGAAGCCGCGTTAGACCAAGGAATCATCTTGCAGGATGAGACCAATATTGATGTACCGCATCCGCCCAGGTCGCCTGTCGCACACCCGATCTAGACACCCCAGTTATTTCAAGCTCGTGAGCCCACAACGTTTGAGTTGATAGGAATAATTGGTGACCTTCAGAGGTCTGTGGCTGATCTCGCTTACGGAATGTCGGCTTCGCCACCAACCACATCGTATACTAGGAATTTTGTACCGTAGGAGCCCCCGCTACTCGGGTGAATTATGATCGAGCTCAGCCACCCTGAGGTTGTCTCCAGCTATGGCAATGACATGTCAAAAACAACCGGGCTCCGCTCTGATATAGCAACCCAAACCCTCGATCAGGCTGAGGCTAGAGGTAAGAATAAAGTGGGAACAAATGCTGATCCCGTTGAACAACTGCTGTGGGCAGTCGAGGTTTTGAAAGCCGGGGGGATGAATAAGCAACAAGTATTCACAGTCATAACTAAAGCTGCGGATGATGCTTTCCTCACTCCGGCCGAGGGCAGTTCAAGTTAGGCGGAACATCGGGATAGGCCCCGTCATGCCAAAACAGTTCCCTCCGCTCCCAACCCTACACCAGGGAAAGATCAGAAAGCCAAGGCAGTGTCTGCCGACCCTTTCGCTAGTGCGTCTAGCAAGAACCCTCAGACTTCGAAGTGCCTGCCTCGAGGGCGCAGAGTCTTTCATGCCCTCTACAAGCCTTTGTCTAGGGCATTTTAAATTTTGGCAAAAAAGGGGCATCTTAAACCCCTCGAACCTCGACCTCTCCCGAAGAATCTCCCTCTTACACATGATGCTGCCTTGTACTGTGCATACCACTAGTAAACCGGTCACATCATCGACGGTTGTTTTCGCCTTCGCCACGAAGTGCAAGATTTGATCGACAATGAGGTCATCCTTCCACCTACCTCAGCAAAGTTTGTCACCACTGAGTTGTTGGACTTCAAGGATATTGTAAGTATGTGATCAGGGGTTGGACCACCTGCGGGCGGCGCACGGTGTATTTCAGATGTGGCGTTTGGCACGCACTGTTGGGAGCATTTGCGAATGTAGTTTTGTAATTTCTGGCTTGGGTTTTGAGTCAGTTCTTTGTTTTGAATCTGTCTCATTGTCTTGAGTCAGTCTTTTTGCTCAAAGGTCTGTCTTGTTGTACCGAGTCAATCCCATTATATAAAATGTCAGGTGATTTCTGGGTTGTTGCCTCGAACACCATTTCATTTTGTAATTATCTTTTTGCTTTCTTTTTGAGTCTATCTCTACTGTGGAGCTAGTTGCAACCAAGAAATCTGAATGAAACGACTGCGGCTATCATGTTTCCGTGCTTATTGCTACTTTGAGCTAGTTGTGCCAGAGCATTTGAATGAAATGGCGGAGCATCACACTTACTCTTCTGTGCCTCGAATTCATTACATTGACCTAAGTTTTTCAAAACTTTTTGAACACTGCGGTGATAAAAACGAAGAGGAAGGAATTCCTAGGGTTTTGCAAAATTTGATCAATTGAGAGAAAGAGAGGCATGCTAAGCCCTTAATGATTGAAATCATGTTTGTTAACGTGAGTACTGAGAAGGACCCTGGCTTGATCTAGATTGGTTCCGCACTATCTTCAGCGTGAGCGATTTGTCGTTTTCTTAAAAACTTTCAAAAACAAAATGTTTTGCGCAGTCCTGCGAAGACCTGTGTGGAATCGCTCTTGAGAATGTGCAGCTTAGGATCGCTCTCAGCCTCGAGACTTGAGCCCTTGCTTTCAAACCTTGGACCTTGGGTTCAGACTGTTCAACGATCAACCGCAATGCAAGGCCTGTTTGGCCGGATTTGAAGCAGCCCTCGAACAAGAGGCACCAAAGTCAGATCAAGAAGATCAGACCTCATCAGAAGAAGCTTGCGAAGCTAGAACAGAAGCACCCCCCGAACTAGGGGCAAAAATGTCCGATGTGCTCGAAGAGTCAAAGATGGATCTTTCTGTAAATCAACACAACAGCCACTCTCCTGAATACGAATGGCTTCAAAATCCTAAAACCATTTGGCATGAACTTGTTACACTTTTACCCTTTGAGAGGCTCACTAGGCCGAAAACTCGGAAGGGCGACCCAGGCAAAAGTTAGAGCAAGAGAAAAATACAAAAAAAAAGAGAGAGAAAAAAAAAAAAAAAAAGAATAAAAAAAAATGCAAAAGAAAAGAAAAAAAGAAAAAGAGAGGAAATGAAAAGAAAAAGAAAGCTCGCAAGGTTGAAAACCCAGAAGGGCGGCCTTGGCAAAAGTTAGGGCGTAGAAGGTGAGGGTCAATACACGAGTGTACCTTACACCGGAACTACGTAAGGCTTGATTCCCATGTTTGGGATACGTAGGCAACTTCATCCTGAAGTCCAGCCCCACGCACTTTCAAAGTGACTGTGCCCATATATTGGTTTTGACCACCTTCGTCTTCTCTGTATCCGAGAGTTCGGTTGCGATCATCATTAATGAAGACTGACTACAGTATGCTGCGGCGTTATCTAGACAAGGGGTAACTTTCCGTTGCCATGAGTCGCCATCCAAACCAGGGGCAACTTTCCGTTGCCGTGATGTGCCCTTCAAGCAAGGGGCAATTTTCCTTCGGATCCGAAGTTGCACGTCTCGAGGGTAGGTTCCATGCTCGTTGAGCACTGGATGTTTGCCAAAACGATTTTTGAGAATTTTTACTGAGGTTGATTAATTTTCACAAAAATTATTCCATCTTTTCCAAAACTGGACCATTTTCTTGGACCCAAAAAAAAGGAAAATTTTCAGTGCTCATAGCCTGACTTGCATAATTTTAAATCAAAAATCGAACAAGTATGTTAATCTAACTCTCATTTTGGTTAAAATTTGTTTTAGTAGAAAATCAAAACAAAAAAATGGTCAAAATGATGAACTAGGGGCACAGTTGAGTCAGGCTTCTTGTCTTTCCCTGGTCGTCAGCATACTTGCCGAAAGGGCACAACTGAAGCTGTCATTAAAGGGCTGGAAGCTCTCTCAACCTCCGAGCGACAAGGTATCGAGCCAAGTGCAAAGCACGAACCAGAATGGATCAAGACACTCCATTCCCTCATCTAAGGCATCGACTAAATGTCACCAAAGGAAATAGCTGTGAGCTAACAGTGTTGGGCAGGAGCCCACAACCTCTTGTTTATTCATCGACCATATCTGGGAAGGGATGAAAAATGAGAGAATAAAGAATAGAGAGGTGTAAGTCGAGAGAAAAGTGAGCAAAAAAGGGTTTTGAGAGTAAAACTGAGCCTGAGGGCCGAGTGATGTGAGAATCATAAATGAGAAGAGGGTGGGGAATAATACTCGAAGAAACTGGCTCCTCGTGATCTGAGGTCTCTCGCCTTTGTAACACGTCTGTGTCTTGTGTCTTTTGCTTTGTTTACCTCAACTCTTGTTTTGAGTTGGTTCCGGGCGTGTCTCGTTGTGTTTAGGTTGTTTACCTTTTGTTTTTCGTATTGAGTCTTTTTCACTATGTTCAGTCGTAGGCTCAATACCCAGTTGAAAACCCTTTTCTCAAATCATTTAGTGCTCAGAGTGCTATGTCATTCTCCATATTTCTGCAAAACAGGTTTGGTTCTTTTATAACACCGCAGGGGTTCAACCTGGGTCACTTAGAAACAGTGAACATATGGATTCCGGATTGCATCTGAGTATGTTTCAGCTTCAGCAGCTTCCACCTTTGTATTCCGTTTTTTCAGATTGGACTGTTTGTTCAGGATCCGCCGTGTGCAAATGAACAGAATACTGTGTTATGGGCTATGAGTTCAGAATGAGCAGTGTTCAGAACAAGCAGTGCGTTGTATGAGCTGTGTGGATCCGCTGTGTGCAGAATAAACCAAGCGCTGTGTTATGGGCTGTATGTTCAGAATAAGCAGTGGGTTGTGCAAGTTGTTTTATCGATAGCTGGTTCGTTACCTAGTTATTGCAGTACAAGTGTTTGATTTTCAGACAGGAGATCAATCTCATTTACATTGAGGTGTAACATGATGCAATGCAATGCGATGTACAAAATTTACAAATGTAACACTTTTTCAGACAAAAAGTTCGTTTCATTTCATCATCTTTTCAAGTACACAGTCTTGGAGAAAATAAAAAAAAACTGCTTGCGGCAGTACAAGGTACTCAAGCTATCAACAAAAAGTAAAGCAAAACAAAAAAGAAAAGTAGTAAAAATCTGGATCAGCATCAAATGGTCTCAAGCCTGAAGGTCTGTCCTCCTCCTCTTCCTGGGCAAAGGTCCAGGAGCATCGTCATCAGCACCACCATCTGAGCCCGAACTCGAGCCCGAGCCATCGCCAGTCTCCTTCTCGGATGACTCTGCCTCCGCCTTCTCCTCGGACTCATCATCATGATCTGGGACTGGAGCTCGAGAGCTGCTCCCAACATGAGTGCGCCCCACTTTGGTGCGGGGATGTACTGAGCCACCTCGCCCTCCTCTTCGGGTAGGAACAGAAGGCCCAGCTGGAGCACCTCCTGCAGCAGACATCTGGAATGGAGGCTGAAAAGCACAAATGACAAACGCATCAGTATGCTACGCAAAATAGAGTATCAGTACAGAATGCAGTGTGTGAGTACAGTGTATGAATATTATGAGCAGTGTATCAGTACGGAATGCAGTGTATGAGTACAGTGTGTGAATGCTGTGAACAGTGTGTCAGTACAAAATGCAATGACTGGGTGCAGTGTATGAATGCCGTGAGTAATGCTGTGAACAGTCTGTGGGCTACAGTGTATCAGATGCCGTGAGGGCCGTGTATCGAGTGTTGTGTTGACAGTGCGATGCATCAGATTATGTGAAACAGTTTATGTATGGTTTGAGACTGTGGTCAGATGAACATACCAGAATACTGTAAATGGCCAGCAGGTCGAGGCTCCGCTGGAGCATCCCCATCACAGAGGCGGTCAACTCCAGGGACTGGCGAGTATACTCGGAGGAAGCCTGCAAAAGTGTTAGAAACATCAGTATTCTGCGAAACATCAAATGAAATGGAATGACAATGCAAGATGCAAAATGCAATAGTACATACCGGGGGTAAGTCGTAGAACTCGACTAACTCATGATTAGCCGGAGGGGAAGCGAAGGGGATCTGATAGGTCTCCCCACCTTGCCCTCTGCATGTCATCGTCGGGGGCAGTGCTGGCCAACTAGGCCCCCGTCCTCTCCGGGCCCCACTCCTGCCACGGACCTGAGCCACCCTCGGCGCTCCTGCTCCCGCTCTTGCCCTAGCCGCCGGCGTCGCTGGCCTCTCTCTCTCAGTTCGACGGCCCCACTGCTCAAAGGCCGTATGATGTAGGTTTGGACGTACTCTATGTAGTCGCCCTCGCCCTTGAAGCCCTCAGCATCCCAGTCGATCGTGTAATCAACCATCTCCTCCAGGGTGTACCTCTCGGTGTCCCTCATATGGACAGGAGGCGGACCTGGAACTATATTCTCTGGTAAACCCAAGGTCTGGCGCAGGAAGTGCTCGCCTAGGTACCAAGCCTGACAGACCGGGCCCTCCAACAGAAGCCTAAACCGGGCGGACTCCTCAGCACCGGCAAACCGCTCTCGAATTGTAGCTGGTAATGGAGCCCAGGGCTGCCAGGCGATCTGAAGGTAATAGTCAGTTATCTACTATTATTGAAAATACAATGCAAAGCGAAGTTTGAAATAAACTCTAAAGTTGAAAATACCTCTGCGGCGGTAATGGTGTCGAAGTAGCGGCGGAAGAATATGAACGTCCCCTGGGGTCTCCGCACGCATCTCACATCGAAGCGTCGAGAGAATGGAACGTCGAGGGGAGTCTCCTCGTCATGCACTGGCGCACGCCTCGGGAAGTAGGCGTAGACCCACAACTGCAGAGCAAATATCAGTATGCTTATCAGATAAAGTAGAATGCAGACGAAGCAGAATGCAGGATAAAGCAGAAATTGCAGAACCATGTATTGTGCAGAGTGTACAGTGTGTGCAGTATACAGTCAGTGTAACGTAGATTGCATGTTTGCAGTGTGTGCAGTGTATTGTGCAGAGTGTACAGTGTGTGCAGTATACAATCAGTGTAAAGCAGATTGTATGTGTACCGTGCGTGCAGTATATGGTCAGTGTGAAGCAGATCGCAGTATGTGCAATGTACAGAGTACAAATAATGTAGAGCAGAAATGTAAAACAGAGAAAGAGAACGTACCTCCCAAGCCCGCCAGTAGCCTCCGAGCAACTGTCTGCTGAGGCGAGAGGATGAACTCATATAGCCATACAGGGTCGCCAAGCCGGCGCCACCCCAGTCATAAAGGCGGATCCGTGTGACGTCTACCAAAGCGCTCAGCAAACAGAGAGGCACGATGTTCGCCCGATTGGCGAAGATGGTCATCCCCAATAAGAACATGAGGAAGCCGCGTGCATACTGCTCCGCCTCCTCCAGAGCCATCGGCGCCTCCTCAGCTAAAGCTGGCTGAATTCAGAAGTGGTCCTCGAACCACAAGTATCTGACGAAGCCTAGAAGAGCAAGAGGCGGTAGGTCGCCAAGCAAGTACATCTGAGCGGCCTCTCACTCGTCCATGTCTGTGTCAAAGGGGATCGGATCACCCCTTGCCCCGATGCCGGTGAGCATCGAGAAGTCATAGGGAGTCATCGTTATGTCTCCCGTGGCAGAGAAGTGAAAGGAGTCGGTGGTGTCCCACCACCTCTCCACCAGAGCGACAAGAAGAGGCCTGCTTGCGGTAAGGCGCGAGAGTCCCCTGCAGAAGGCGCCGAAGCCGGTCTGGTCAACAATGTGACGGACTGCGTCCGGTAGCTCCATGTACCAATCTCGGGCGGCGACGTTCCCATAACCACGGAAGGCATGGGAATCCCTCTGTATTCAAAATTAAACAGTTGCGAGGCAATACTCAATATACAGTTTTGAAGAACAGTCAAAATTGATGCAGATATACCGTATATGCACGTGTTCAGATTCAAGCAGACATTGGGTGCCGGTGTGCTCGCAGTGAACTACAGCATATGATATGTCAGTGTGTTTGACTGGTTCAGTGCAGATACATCGTCTGTGCATGTGTTCAGATTCAAACAGACATTGGGTGCCGGTGTGCTCGCAGTGAACTACAGTGTATGATATGTCAATGTGTTTGACTGGTTCAAGGCAAATACAGTGTATATGTGCGTGTTCCAATTCAAACAGATACCGAATGCGGGTGTGTTCACAGTCAACTACAGCATATAGTATGTCGGTGTATCCGGATCAAATAGTTAAAGGTAGGGTCGACCATGGCAGTTAGGTATTCTACTTTGCAGAAAATGAAACGAGGAAGAATATACCTCGGAAGCGCCGTATGAAAGGTGTGTCTCTGGCTCGTGCAGAAGCAGCTCTAGTGGCACCCTCCTGTCAAAACTCCTGAACTAGCGAAGTCCGTCAAGAGACAACACATGAATCGTTGGTCTGTAGGCCGCCGGATCGAACGGCCGGACGCGAAGCGGCAGAAGCTCGGCCTCTGGGTCCATATCTATCTCCGGGGGAGCCCCGCCGCCTGGAATGTCGTCCATTATCTCGAGAATGGTGCGAAAGTGGCCAGAAAAGTGAAAACCGGGTGAGAATGCAAAAAGTCAACCGAAAAGTCAACCCCGGGAGGGTGAAAAATGACTAGAAAGGCCGAGGTGCGGAAAAGGCACGGAGATCAAGGAAAAATCAAGGGAAACATGCCCCGAGTGGTGAAAATCAAGAAAAATGCACCGAAACGAAGTTTCGTTCGGTTCAAAACGTGTGAAACAATAAGGTGTTCGCGAATCGAACGTCGAAATGAGCCCCAAAACCGAGGAAAAAGGGGAAATGAAGGAAGAAAAGTGATCTAGAGGGAGAGGGGAAGAGGTTTCAAGCAAGAGGAAGTGAAAAGAATAGGGCTAGAAGCCCTATTTTAAAAGACCCGTGGCCAAATGTCCAAACTGTTCGATTCAGGCAGATTTGGCCGGTCGGCCACACTGTTGGCCGGTCGGCCAAATATATGGCCGGTGATCTGTTTTGATGGTCGGTGGATGGCCGGTGACCTCCTCCAGTGGCCGGTGAGCCTCCTACACCCTTGTTTGGGTCAGATGTGTGGTTTGGGGCCTTCATTGCACAAGACAGTGCAAGAAAATGCATTTCCAAAGCTCAACCGGTCTTCGTTTTGACCTTAGACCGTGTCTTCTACGCATAGTACTTGAATACGGGTGCAGTGTACCCTTTTTGTATCCTTTTGTCTCTTTCAAGATTCGAAAGTTTCCTTACACACGTTGCTTTACAACGCTTTGACGTGAACCCGCATTGAGTTATACGTCATTTTGCTCGCATTGTTAAATACTCTCAGTCTAAGAGACCTTAAATCCTCTAAGGGTGCAAAACCTTTAGTGCTTGCATGTCCGCATGTGTTGTAGCACACATCATCCGTTGCATGCATACGCGTTGTAACACGCACGACTTGTACCTCCCCATGGTCTGGCGTGACCTTAAATACGCTCGGTCTAGGAGACCTTAAATCCTCTGAAGGTACAAGTCCTTCGGTGTTTGTCGTGCCCGAACGACTTTCGGTAGGTTTCATCTTATCATACACTTCGAGCAACACGCGTTGTCGCGCATTCTAGTTCTCATGCATTGTCATGTATTTCAAGCGACGCGCGTCATCGCGCATTCAAATTCATTGTGCATTGACAGGCATATCAAAAGACGTGCGTTGTCACGCATTCGCGTCATCATGCATTATCATGCACTTGTCATGCATTTTTTCCTCATTTGCATTGTCATGCATTTCAAAAAACAAAACAACAAACAAAAAACATGGATCATCATGCACTTTTCATGCATTTCAAAAAAAATAACAAACAAACATGCATCATCATTCACTTTTCATGCATTTTCAAAGAAAAACAAAAAAAAAAAAAAACAACATGCATATTGTCATGCATTTCACTGTAAGTAGTGCATATGTCATGCATCATTGAAAATAGTGCATATGTCATGCGTCGCACTGTAAATATTGCATTTACATCCATCCATTGCATATTGTATATATTACATTGTAGCTTGCATGCATTCACCGCATCACCCCTATCTACGGCTTGCGCCTTTCCATGTTAAGCTTGGACTGGTATGTGCCCGTACTTTTCGCGTTGAAGCACGGTTATGAGATTTTGTGTACGCACCTATTCCACTGTTGGTATTGCGGTTTGAGGGTGACGACACCATTTCCGTGTTAAACATGGTTTGTACGTGTCCATGCCTTTCCTAGGCAAGACACGGTTTGGCCGCAGGCCTTATCCACTACATCCATCGCATGTTAGTATGTAGGTTGCATTGTAAATAGTGCATATGTCATGCATTCATTGTAAATAGCGCATTGTCATGCATTCGTTGTATTGTACATAGTTTGTATTGCATGCATTCACTGCATCACATCCATCTATGGCTTGCGCCTTTCCTTGTTGAGCTTGGTCTAGTATGTGCCCATACTTTTTCACGTCGAAGCACAGTTATGATATTATGTGTACGCGCCTTTTCCACTGCTGATATTGTGGTTTGAGGGTGACGGCACCGTTTCTGTGTTAGACGCGGTCTGTATGTGTCCATGCCTTTCCTAGGCAAGATACGGTTTGGCCGTAGGCCTTATCCATTGTATATTTTACATTGTAGTGTAATTTGCTGCATCCAGCATTTAGGATCATGGTCTTTCCTCAGCAGAGCATGCCTCACTTATGTCATTCCACCCAATTACTTGTTCTTGTGTCCATCTACATTACTCACAGTTCTGCATGTGTACGCGCCTATTCCACTGTTGGTATTGTGGTTTGAGGGTTGTGGCACCTTTTCTATGGTAGACGGACTTTGTATCTCCATCATCCTTATGACATTTGTGTGGTTTTGAACTGCTTATGGTTTCATCATGTTTCAATTGCATTGCATATCATTTGCATTGTTTATATATAGTTTGGTATATATTGCATTATCATTTTGCATCCATTCCGCATTGTTATGCGTTGTCACACATAGGTTGCATTGTCATGCACTCCTTCAATTGCGTTGTCGCACAGCTTTTGATTGCATTGTTATGCATGTTACTAACGATATTGTACCTGTTAAGTTGTTTTCTTTTGCAGGCACGATATTGTATGTACGGTTCATTTGAAGCTGGTGCAACCAGACGAACCGAACAGGTATTGTATTCTCCGCGTGAAACATAACGAGAAGTACATAATTCTCTTACATCCTTTCTGCATTGTAGTGTAGTTGGATTTGTGTATGCTAGCTTAAAACTGTTGCATTGTATGTGCTTCGTTACAGCTTTATTTGCATGATCATAAGTTATGCTCGGCTTCTTGCATTGTCAGTTGTATTTTGCCCCTGCCTTCGGGCGCATATCTTTATTGTCTTGCATGCTTTGTCTGAGTCTTCGGCCTTGTAAAAAATGAGTCGTCTCTGGACTTTGACATTCACTCCCGTCATTGTTATGACTTTCGAGTTCTGTCAAAGAGGGGCAACTGTAGACACGTGTATGGAGGGATTTCACTCTTGCTTAGCTTGTTTTGTAAGCTTTGCAAGAGTGAAACTCTATAAAGAGGAGGCTTCTCCCCCTCCTCTAGGATGACAAAAAAGTTCCAGAGAGCTTTGGTTTTAGGGTTAGCATAGTGTATCTATTCTATCTCTATTTCTCCCTCTCTTTTGCTCTAAGTGTGTAAGTGTGTGTTTGTCCTTAGTTTTGCACTAGGACACCTACCATTACACCTTACCTTGATTGCTGAGGCATTAGGGGGCTATCCTTAAAGTTCTTAAGCTGTTTTGGATCTAAGAAAGCTGCTGGAGTGATCCTTGCGAAGAAGGTCTTCAAGGGTAAGATTCTTGCCCTTTTTACCCCATTTTTGCATAGTCTTTTTACCTACCTTGCTTGCTGTTTCAAGCTTAGTGTATAACATATAAAAGTCTTGTTTTTACTTGCTTAAAATAGTTGTTTAAGGTTGCTTTGAGCTTTGGGGTTGTTTGACCCCTCTTAGGCATTGTTAGGCCCTATTTTTGTGCTATTTTGGTGAGCTTCGGGACCACCTTGTTTGGGCCTCCTCACCACTGAAATCTTGAGGGATTTCAGTGGTGAGGATGGTGTCTTAAGGTCCTAAGAAGGAGAGGGCCACCCTCCCTCTCCTTGTTGTCTTCAATATGTGTCATTTTAACCTCATGTGTGAGCACCATTTTTAAGTGCATGGTGGCCATGTCTTAAGTGTTATTTGTGCTTATTATGTCATGATATAGCACTGTTTTTACTTGGTTTAGACACACCATGCTTGCCTTGCATACATGTTTTGTAATGCCATGATTTGCGTTAACATGTACATAGCATTTAGACTACCATGCTCATGTGTTTTGGCCCAGCTTAGTGAAGTTTTTATGCTTGTTTTAGTGTGCTTGAGGTCTATTTTTAGTCATTCGGGTCGTCCATGCTTCGCTTTGTATAGCTACCATGTAATCCTCCTTGTATGCCTTGAGCATTAACCCCTCTAGCATGCCATCCCTGCTTTGTTTCAGTGGTTTGGGACCACTTGCCATGCCATTTCAGTCCTACTGGTGTGCTTGTATGCTTACATTTGATGCCCTTTTAATGTGTTAAAAGGTTGTTGTCTTGCGCCCCATGTTTGGACCCTTTTGCATGCTTGCCTGTTTAGACCATTTAGATGCCATCTAAGTGTGTCTTTGGTCTTGTTTAGACCTGCATTGGGGCTATTTGGAGTCCCCTTGGCCCTTTGAGGCTTGGTTGGCATGGCCACGGTTTGAGCCCTTTGGTTGGTCTCAAGCTTTGGGCTTGTTAGCATGCTTTGATTGCTTGGTTTAGGTTGGTTTGGTACCATCCTCATATGTTTTTCAGAGCTTAATATGCATGCCATTAGTCCATGTTTGTCCCTTTTAAGTGTGCTTAAAAGTTGCTTCATTATGCTTAAGTCTTGAACCATGTATCCATGCATGCTTGTATGTGCATTTGAACCCATTTCTTTAGCATTGGTCACTGTTTTGGGCTTGTTTGAGGGCTACCTAAATTAGTTCAAGTCCCTCCTTTGCATATTGTTGCATGCTCACCTTGTGTGTTGTTGCATACTTGGACTATCGCATGTGT
The DNA here is from genome assembly GCF_004153795.1 of Camellia sinensis. Taxonomy (NCBI): domain Eukaryota; kingdom Viridiplantae; phylum Streptophyta; class Magnoliopsida; order Ericales; family Theaceae; genus Camellia; species Camellia sinensis. The sequence goes on from NW_021025386.1 coordinate 1,487,455, forward strand.
TGCATGCTTGAATCATGTTGCATTTGGCATGCAATCTTCCTTGATTAAGTTGCTTAACATGTTGCATGCCTTACATGCTTGCTTGTTTAGATTACATCTTGCATGATTGGTCATTAGCATGGTGGTCCATGCCTTGCATGCTTATTTGCATAGGTTGTGTACCTAGCATACATTGTTTGCTTGCATGCTCTTATTGCACATTTAGCTAGCATGCTTAGGTTGCATTGCATTGAGCATGCATACTTTGCCTCTTGAATTGAGGATGATAGAGGTTGGGCTTTATGTGTTTATTTGGTTTGCATGTCATTTGAAATCAAAATGGACACTTGGTTTCTTGGGCCATAACACATTGAAATGCGCGATTGGTGGTCCGAGAATTGAGTACCATGCTCCTTTGAGTCATGAATATGATAAGGAGTGTGGTCGGTGCAAACATTGCTTGAAATGCATTGCCATGCCATGTTTTGCCCTCTGCTGCTGTCAAAACAGATTTCTGCAGGAAGCTTTGGCCGGTCGACTGAATATAGTGCCGATCGACCAAAAGTTGGTGGCCGAGAGCTACACCAATGGTCGATGACCACCCTGCCATGGCCGGTGATGATTCCCCTTGGCCGGTGGTGTTCCACAGCGACCAAAGAGTGTACCTTGGGATTTGTGCAAGTCTCAGGGGAGCAGAGCAAGGTAAACAGAGGCAGATTGCGCATGGCATTGGATTTCCAGGTGAAGCCAATCCGAGCACGTGTGCATCCCTCTTCCTGAGGCCTTTTAATGCTTTCCTTAATTTAATTGATTTGTTAATTAATTAGGTGGTCTGTAAATTATTTAATTAGCTTGTAGGTTAATTAAATTGTATTATTCTTTTGGTCCCTCCAAGCGAGGGCGAATTTGTAATAAGTGTGGGTGCGTGTGTGCATGTCTTCCAACCCCCACTTCTTTCTCCCTTTTACTTACCTGCTTTGATGGTTAGTATTAGGGCATATTTAATTGAGCATACCTTATGCTATGCATGCGTGCATCATTCATCAGTCTTGCATGCACCGGGCTCGGCGCATCATGCTAACCGCATAATATTTTAATTCCAAACTTGAAGACATGCATCGAGTTGTCGCATTTCACATGTCATTCTTAGATTAGCCGAGCCTATTCTAATGACATTCAGTATGCGATGCATTAGCCATTTGTTAACATTGAACTAGGATCATGCATGATTACTAAAGAGTTCATTGCTTTGGCACGGAGTACAATGTAAGTATTTATGCTTTAGCATCTCGCATGAGTGTGAATGTTAACATGACAGCATGCTTACCATGAGGCTATGTGCTTATGTGGTATATTTGCCTGAATGCCTGTGGGTGAAGGTTGGCTTATCTAAATTGGAATAATGCATCGACTGTGAGTTTTAAGCCCACTAGACAGTGGCAAAATCATGTTTTCTAAGCCCACTTGAAGGTGGCAAAATCTGCATTTTAAGCCTACTTGCGGGTAGCAAACAGTTTTCAAAACAAACATGAAATGTTTTGCTCCAATTCAGGCGACCCAGTCTATACTTGTTTTGCTGCGCGCATCACATAGTAAATCTAGGCTAATAACCGGAGTAAGAACGCATAATGTTTTCAAAACTAGATATCATGGTTAGTAGAGGCCGATCTTCGGATCAGGCGAGCGGGGGTGCTCATAGCTGACCTTCCCCAATCGTACCCAAGTTCACGAGCCGAGGCAACTTTGGTGATGACGGACACATGGCCTTAGGCAAACGAGTCAGGGTTTCCTAAATTTCCCCCATAAAAAAATATTTAGGTGGCGACTCTGTATCTGGAAAAGCAGTCCATGTTTGGCACTTCTTTCTAAATATCTGTTTTCTCAAAACGATTTGTCGGATTTGGACTCTTTGGTTCAGATTTAGAACCGTGACAATTTGAGAGTCCGAACTGTAGTAAGCCCATACGAACAGAACTGGACTCATCCTCCTGGGGCGTTCGGGGACGTCTAGACACCTAGAGCCTCTAAGTTGGTCAAAAAGGTCATCAATCCTTGGGAGTGGGTATCGGTTCTTAATCGTGACTCGATTGAGTTGACGATAATCGTTGCATAGCCTCAACGACCCATCCTTCTTTTTAGCAAACAACACGGGTGCTCCCCATGGCGAAGTACTTGGCCTAATGAATCCTCTCTCGAGCAATTCCTGCAGTTGTGTCTTCAATTCTCATAGTTCTGCTGGTGCCATATGATACGGAGCCATGGATATCGGGATAGTCCCAAGTTGCAGCTCGATGTTAAAGTCTACTTCCCGGGTTGGCGGCAATCCTAGTAATTCTGTAGGAAATATATCTACATAATCGCATACTACGCCCGGAAGTTCTATTTCGCCTTGGCCTTCCTCATTTAGAATTAGGCTTGCTATCCTACCCGCAAGTTGATCGTGCCACTGCGTCCGATGTTTTGTTGAAACCATGGGGTCTTGTCTGTCCCCCTTAAACTGGAAACGTGTTCCATCTTGCGTACGAGCTACCACTTTTTTCTGACGATAGTCGATCACCGCTCGGTGGGCAAACAACCAATCCATTCCCAAGATGATGTCGAAGTCCGACATTTCCATAATATGAAGGTCGCAAGTTAAGCGTAGGTTCGACATTCCTATCTTGCAGTCCTTACAGATCGATCCTACCCGAACGCATCCTCCTATAGGTGACATTACACTTAAGGCAGTTTCTAAAGGTTCACATACAAGTTCTAATGACTTAGCACAAGCAGAGGATATAAAAGAATGTGATGCACTGGTATCAAACAAAACATGCACCCAAGAATTGTATAGTACTAAATTACCCTCAATTACAGAAGGGTCCGCTTCTTCCTCTTGCAGGGCAAAGACTCTGCCGGCTGCCTTCTGGTTGCCACTGGTCTTGGCGTTCTGAGTTCCTCCACTCGTCTGGTGCTGCTGCCCGGTAGATCCTGTCTTATTTGTCCAAGGCTTCTGCCCTCCTAATGCTTTGGCATTTGCTCCGGAACCTCCTCCTTGGTATCCCAATGGAGGGAGTTGGGGGCATTCGCTCCTTTTGTGCCCTAATTGTTGGCAATGAAAGCACTAGATTTGTCCCACGGGCCTTTGTTGGTAGCTTCCTCTCTGGATCTGTTGCTGCGATTGCTGTCGTTGCTGTTGTGGTTGTGGTCTGGAGTAGGGCTTTGAGGTCACGCTTCCTCTCTGGATCCTCTGAGGTCCAATAGACGTCTGACTCCCTTTTCTCTTGTTCCAAGCCTTCCTAGCGTCGTTCACTTCCCTTTCAGATTCTAATGCCGTTTCCAGTACCTCGGCATATGAGGGGAGTCATTGCGGAAGGACTCTTCCCCTGATTGTAAAGTCCAATCCCCACTCGAACATCCTTGCTTTCTCTTCATCATTTGCTACGTATCTGGTTGCGTATCGGGCTAGCTCTTCAAATTTTTCAGCATACTAGGTCACGGTCATATTCCTTTGCTCCAGGCTTTGGAATTCCTTGACTCGTTCTCGATGGATAGTACTTGAGAAATTTTTATTTAGGAATAGTTCCCTGAACTGGTTCCATGATAGGCTCGCTACGTCACAAGTATTCTTGATTAACTCCCACCAATAGTCAGCCTCATCATCCAGCTCGAATACTGCCAAAGCTATTCTATCAGCGGCCTCAGTTATGCCCATAGTGTCTAGCATTTTCTCTATCTGCCGGAACCAATTTTCAGCTCCCTTCGGGTCTAGTACGCCTGTGAACTTTGGGGGCCTCTGCTTCCGAAACTCAGAAAAGAGTCGAGTCCTCTCCTTCTATCGATTGTTCCTTATTTGCCCTAGTTCCTCCAAAATTTGATGGCCTAGGTTATTGGGGATGTCAGCCCTTGAGGGGATGGGCCCGTGTTGATTTTTGGGACGGTTCTATACATTGTTGCTGGTTTCGGTATAGCCATTGGCTTGCGTGTCCACCATTCTGTTCATGGTACGTGATGAGTTGGTTTCCAGTCTTAGAAAAAAAAAAAAAATCTTACTACTTGGATTTGAAATGAAGGTTCAGTTTCCTTAGGGTGCACTAAAGAAAGTAACAGTCTATAACATAGATCAACACATCATTCATATATTATAATAGGCATCATTACAAAAGGGCTCATACATCGGAGTTACATTCAAAGAGCTTCTACGCATTACAAGGTTTAGGCTATCTTATTCTAAGGATCCCCATCAGCGGGTCTTACAAAAGTCTAGTTTTACTATCCCTTGATTTAGTTCTCATTTCCCGACCAATCAAAGTCTTTTTCTGGGTCTTCATTAGCGGAGTCAGTAGCTTGGTCCGGAAAGTGGGTGGTGTACATTGGTGCAGGAGGATTGTGATCAGATGACACCTCAATAGGGTAGGCTGGGTTTGCTCCTTGCTGCTCTGGTGGATGCTCCATATCCATTGGTTGATTGTTGCCTGGCCCGTGATAACAAGATTCGTGGCTTTCAGCCTGAGTCGGTGCTATGGTGGTCAAAGCTCGGTGTATCAAGGAGTCCATCCTCTGTTCATCTTGCTCCATTCGAATCGCCTTCTTTGCCGCCCGGCTCAGAAATTGTAGACGGCGCCGCACCAGAGATCTCTTCTGCGCCCTCGTATAGCGGGAGTACTCCGTCTCCACCTTACATATCTTGGTCTTGATCATTTCCTCGGCGGTGATTTCACAGCGTCGGTGGCTAAAGTAGGGGCTAATAGACATGGCCCTCCTTCCTTGCATACGGAAAACACCCCACGAGTCGGTACTGACGCCGCGACCTGGATAGCCTCCCGATGACATCCTAAAGTGGAAATGATTTTTATTAGTTAATCTTCTTATAATAGCGTGATAAAATAAAATAAGATAAGGGGTAAGGGCTTCTAGAGTCGCGTATAGGGTTGAACCTAGGCTCTGATACCAAGTTGTGATGCCCCGATTCTATATTATTGGTTGCAGTCAAGGGAGAGTCACTAATGAGTCCTATGGTCAATAACCAAGTAAGATCCCAGATTGCCGAAGGAGTCAAAATAGCCTCCCTTTTAAGTCCAGCTTTCTTAGGCAGCGTACTACTCTTTTGATAGATCTTAAAAGGTATTGACACAAGGTCTCATAAGCAACGATAAGGTTCATACATATATGTAGAATACAAATACATAACAATCACAATATATATAACTCAAAAGATGGTTCCATTACATTACATTCTAGAAGAAAGCTTAAGTCTCCAAATGAGTCTTTACAAAACATCTAAAAAGAAACTTCTAATTTTTCTAGGATAGCCAAAAGTCTTCGAAAGTTTCAGGCTCGTCGTCTCCAGCTATAAGTTCCGCTTCGTCACCTGGCATGATATGCCGTGAGCTTTGAATGCCTAGTAAACACACACACACCCTACCTCTTTTTCCCAGTCCAATACACAATCACCATTATAACATCAAGTAATAAAGCATAATACTAAAATAAATAAATAAAGGGTTAAGTTAGGTTGTTAGCAACTAGAAATCCCCCAAAGAGATTTCGTCCTCCCAACCATGAGAATCGGACGCGGATTATTCGCTATGCCCCCTCTTTTGCTGCTTTGTTGCAGACTGATGGGTCGTTGAACACACCAAAATTAAATACTAAACTATACCAAATTCAATCAGAATAATGGCAAGTCCAGGTATCAATCCAGAAGGACTATTGTGAAATTAAACTAATTTAATTGTTAAATTCCTAAATTAATTTTGATAAAAAGATTGAATGATCATAACCTAATTTAATAACAAATAAATTAAACTAAGGAATTAAATTATCAATAATAAATGAAATTGGGTTTACTGAATTGGGGAAAAATCCTAGGGTAGAGAATTCACCACTAACCACATAATTAGGGTTTCCAATTGAAATCAATTATGCTATGGTTTGAACAGATTAATGCTTCACAACTACAAGCTCAAAGCATTTAACAAGAAGATCATCACATTCAATGTACGAGCACGAACCATCTCAAGTAATACGAACCGTTCACTCTAAACTAAGGTAGTGATACGACTGGTTCCTCGTAGTATGGTTCGTTCCATACCTTGAATGTGAAGGAAAAAAAAACAATTGTATGGATAACATTTAACAATCACAGAAAGTCAAATATTCGAAAGAATAATGAAAATTATATAAAACAAACTTCTAAATCACCATACAAATGTTCAAACCTTTACATAATTAAAAATCAAAAAGAAAACTACATAATTACATGGCTAGGGTTTCATCAAAACCCTAGAAAAGAAGACTAGCCACTCATGGAGGAGTGTAAAGAGGTAGAAGGAAAAGGAACCACCATGGGAGACATCTTGGAGCTTTTGTTTCTCTTCCTCTTTTTCAAACCCTAGCCTCTCTTTAGGTCCAAACAACTTCCGAACCCTAATCCAGCCTTTTACTTGCCTTTTTATACTTCCAATGTCATCCAAACAGGTTTAAAACGTCGGTTTGACTTTCCCGGAAAAAGTCAATGCACGTGCGGAAAAGTCAACGCACGTGTGGAAAAAGTCAACGCACGTGCGGGAAAGTCAACTCTGCCCAAATTTTGTCTTTTTGCTCATTTTTATGCTCCAACGATGTACAACCTGATTGGCACTCAACACACATAAAATATACAGTTTGACCAGCAAGTGAAGTTAAGAGATTCCAATTAACGGCCTCAATGATGTACATTTCAGCCTTAATCACATCCCCCAACTTACTACTTGCTAGTCCTCAAGCAAGTAAAATGAAATAAAATGAAACAAAATCTATCTATTTCCTCTTTCGTGGGAAAACGGTTGCATTTAGCATATGCAACAAGCCTTTAAACCACAAGGTTACCCCAAGTGGACGAGTAAAGTCTCGTGAGGGTTTCCAGAAATGATACCCACAAACATTAACATATTCATATATACTCAACAACAAATGATTACACTACTCCACCTAACAATCAACTTATGTGCCACTACAGTGTGATATTTAGACATCATGAGTCATCATTAAAGACACAGTGGACAAGTATGAAGGAACCTATTGAGTCAAAACCATAATTCAGTTAATACAAAAGTAAAGTTCCCTATACTTGTGCATGCTAGTAGACAAGCCATGAGCACCCTCGGTGTAAAGTGCAATCTCGATATTAGTTAACTATCCACTATAATAGCCCAGTGTAACTCATAATAACACCCATCATATACAGAAAAACTAACCTGTTGCAGCCAAGATTTTCAAAAGTTGTTGTTGTTGTTGTTTTTTTTTTTTTTTTTTTTAAATGACTGTGCAATATCCTGATCCATTAAGCTTTCTAATCAACCCATGTAACAAGCATTGGGCCAATGACTCCCAAACCAGACGGTTTTAGGGCACTAGGTGTAAAGACACCCCTACGGGCTTAATAACTCGAGTTGAAAAGGTTATGAATCCGAACAAGTCATTCTTCTTATTTTTCCTTAACTGTGCAATGTTCATGTCTCTTAAGCTTTCTAATTAACCAATGTAACAAGCATTGGGCCAATGACTCCCAAACCAGACGGTTTTAGGGCATTAGGTGTAGAGACACCCCTACGGGCTTAATAACTCAACCAAACAAGTTAAGGTTTTGTTTTTTTTGATCTTGGCTCCTCATTTATTCTTTTCTGCAACTCTAGCTATTATCAATGATGTACACCAGGAATTATAATAAAAAGATCACTGCTATGATAGTGTGTTCATGTGAATTAAGGCATACTCATGACAAGTGTACTAATACCACAAACGTAGACAACTCTTCTCGTGCAAACATGACATGCAAGTATCTACCCAATAAATCCTTTTCATACAAGTCTACTATGCTCTCTAATTAACATATGCAAATATCATCACTCTACTAGCAAAAAGTCACATCAAGTGGAGTAATGCAATCAAGTGAAACATGTATAAGCATGAATTATGAGCAATGCACAAAAGAAAATATAACCCTCATCCCCCAACTTGAATATAACATGGTCCTCAATGGAAAAGGAAAGAGAAATGAGAGAAAATTACTAGAATTGTAGGTGCACATCCAGGTAGGCAGCGAGTAACATATACACACTTCACTTTTTTTTTTTTTTTTTTTTTTTTTTTTTTTTGAAGAAAAGAAAGAACGAAAAAGAAAAAGGAAAATAAAAATAAAAATAAAAGAGACAAAGCAGTATACAGGTGGGAACTATGGAGAAGCCGGTGGTGGTAGTGGCGAGAAATGCTGAGACCTCTGGCTTTTTGGAGGTCCGAGCAGATACACGTTCGACTCATAGCCTGCACACACCAAAAGCAAATAGACACAAAACCGTAAAACCAATCATGAGAATAAAATAAAATATGAAAGCACAAGTTGGTCCACTAATGTCCCACATCCAATTCCCCTTTTTTTTTTTGGTAAATAAAAACGAAAATAATTAAATAAATGAATAAAAAATGACCTTAAATTAAATTAACTAAATTATAAACGAAATTAAACTAAACTAAACTATAAAATAACTAAACTACAAAAGAGACTAAAGTATAGAATAAAATAACCTAAACTAACCGAAAAACTAAATTAAGATTATTGTTAGCACCATGATTTCTGAGAGTTTTTTTTTTCGAAAATAGAAAATAGAAAATAAAAATAAATAAATAAATAAATAAAATGATTTTTTTTAATTGTATATTTATTTATTTATTTATAAAATTTATTTATGTAATTAGTTAAAAATTATTTACATCAATAAATTAAAAGAAAAGAAAAATAAATAAATAATAATAATAAAATAAAAAAAACAAAACCGAATGCAATGTTCTGCACATGGCCCGCACCTGCGACGATTTGTCAACTTCACGTGAATTTTGGCAAACGTCATCCCGTACGTGCGGGGCTCAGCACCTAACAAAAGGCACCAGAGTTATGGCATAAAGTTGCCACTTCAGAATTCCCTAGGTAATAAAAGCCAGCGTAATTTATAGCCTTCGGGCTAGTACAACCCAAATATACTTAACCATTTCTACCTTCAATTAACATCCGAAAGAAATATAGCACATAAGAACATAACGGAATGTCCACTAAAGGTATAATCTTTACGCGAAAACCACGGGTACTACTTTTCTCCCTAACTGTGTTTGTAATTTTCCCTATTCTCTGACAGGGTGACAGACTAGGGTGATTCGGTATCCAGAATCGAGGCGCATAAAGCTACCTCAACCTATGGGGTTGCCATACAGAGTTCAAGCTGAGGTAGTTTTGAAGCAATCTCCACACCCCTGGGTATTTAAACCAGACTCTAGTCTCGGAAATCCCAAACCTTTGTGTTCTAGGCTTTGCCATTCGAACTCTAGTTTCCACCGTCTCAGTTGGTCTCCTAGGAACTCACTACAAACACGGTTAGGTGGCTATACCAGACCGTCAGATGCCGTTCGGGCACGGCTAACACCAAAGGAATTACACCTTTAGAGGATTTAAAGTCTCCTAGACGCAAATAAAGCATGACGAGAACAAAGAAAAACAAAATAATCATAGAAGGGAAAGAAAAGAGAATAAGGAATCAATCTATCAATCATAATAAAATGGGTTCATCAAACCCCTGAGTAAAGGAAAATGATCCTTCCTAGTTGAGGAATTTAGTCTCCTATAATCAATGCAGCCTCGCCACCCAGTAGTGGTTCGTGTGGGGACTAACTCTCCTCCCTCATTCTCAACAACGGTGATGCCCGATTTCTTGGGCACCACTTGTGTGGGACTCACCCACTTGCTATCTGAGATGGGGTATATGATACCCGCATCCAACAATTTCAAAACCTCCTTAACTGACCCATCAATATCAAAATTTTCAAACCCAAAATGACCTAGACAAGCCTCCAAAGGGGCCGTAGAACCACTCATGAGAATAAAATAAAATATGAAAGCACAAGTTGGTCCACTAATGTCCCACATCCAATTCCCCTTTTTTTTTTTGGTAAATAAAAACGAAAATAATTAAATAAATGAATAAAAAATGACCTTAAATTAAATTAACTAAATTATAAACGAAATTAAACTAAACTAAACTATAAAATAACTAAACTACAAAAGAGACTAAAGTATAGAATAAAATAACACCTAAACTAACCGATATTTTTTTAATAGAAGAGAAGAAAATAAAATAAAA
>NW_021025386.1:1499444-1514732 GCF_004153795.1 Camellia sinensis
CGCTCTGCTTGCACTTCAGTGATAGCTCCAATTTCAAACGCTTTGCACACTTAGCAACACCAAAAGCATAAAATCCTACACTAAAAATTAAAATAAGAATGTAACTTTAAATTAACTAATTTCACCAGAAGTCCCCGGCAACGGTGCCAAAATTTGATGGGTCGTTGAACACACCAAAATTAAATACTAAACTATACCAAATTCAATCAGAATAATGGCAAGTCCAGGTATCAATCCACAGGGACTATTGTGAAATTAAACTAATTTAATTGTCAAATTCCTAAATTAATTTTGATAAAAAGATTGGTTGTTTATAACCTAATTTAATAACGAATAAATTAAACTAATTAATTAAATTATCAAGAATAAATGAAATTGGATTTACTAAATTGGGGAAAAATCCTAGGGTAGAGAATTCACCACTAACCACATAATTAGGGTTTCCAATTGAAATCAATTATGCTATGGTTTGAACGGATTAATGCTTCGCAACTACAAGCTCAAAGCATTTAACAAGAAGATCATCACATTCAATGTACGAGCACAAACCATCTCAAGCAATACGAATCGTTCACTCTAAATTAGGGTAGTGATACGACTCGTTCCTCGTAGTATGGTTCGTCCCATACCTTGAATGTGAAGGAAAAGAAAACAATTGTATGGATAACATTTAACAATCACAGAAAGTCAAATATTCGAAAGAATAATGAAAATTATATAAAACAAACTTCTAAATCACCATACAAATGTTTAAACCTTTACATAATTAAAAATCAAAAAGAAAAATACATAATTACATGGCTAGGGTTTCATCAAAACCCTAGAAAAGAAGACTAGCCACTCATGGAGGAGTGTAAGGAGGTAGAAGGAGAAGGAACCACCATGGGAGACATCTTGGAGCTTTTGTTTCTCTTCCTCTTTTTCAAACCCTAGCCTCTCTCTTTAGGTCCAAACAACTTCCGAACCCTAATCCAGCCTTTTACTTGCCTTTTTATACTTCCAATCTCGTCCAAACAGGTTTAAAACGTCAGTTTGACTTTTTCGGAAAAAGTCAACGCATGTGCGGGAAAGTCAACACACGTGCAGAAAAGTCAACTCTGCCTAAATTCTGTCTTTTTGCTCATTTTATGCTCCAACGATGTACAACCTGATTGACACTCAACACACATAAAATATACAGTTTGACCAGCAAGTGAAGTTAAGAGATTCCAATTAACGACCTCAATGATGTACATTTCAGCCTTAATCACATCTCCCAACTTACTACTTGCCAGTCCTCAAGCAAGTAAAATGAAATAAAATGAAACAAAATCTATCTATTTCCTCTTTCGTGGGAAAACGGTTGCATTTAGCATATGCAACAAGCCTTTAAACCACAAGGTTACCCCAAGTGGACGAGTAAAGTCTCGTGAGGGTTTCTAGAAATGATACCCACAAACATTAACATATTCATATATACTCAACAACAAATGATTACACTACTCCACCTAACAATCAACTTATGTGCCACTACAGTGTGATATTTAGACATCATGAGACATCATTAAAGACACAGTGGACAAGTATGAAGGAACCTATTGAGTCAAAACCACAATTCAGTTAATACAAAAGTAAAGTTCCCTATACTTATGCATGCTAGTAGACAAGTCATGAGCACCCTCGGTGTAAAGTGCAATCTCCATATTAGTTAACTATCCACTATAATAGCCCAGTGTAACTCATAATAACACCCATCATATACAGAAAAACTAACCTGTTGCAGCCAAGATTTTCAAAAGTTGTTGTTGTTGTTGTTTTTTTTTTTTTTTTTTTAAATGACTGTGCAATGTCCTGATCCATTAAGCTTTCTAATCAACCCATGTAACAAGCATTGGGCCAATGACTCCCAAACCAGACGGTTTTAGGGCATTAGGTGTAGAGACACCCCTACGGGCTTAATAACTCAAGTTAAAAAGGTTACAGACCCAAAGTAGTCAAGTGGTTTTTTTTTTTTTATTTTTTTTAAGAATCATGGCTCCTCATTTATTTTTTTCTGCAACTCTAGCTATTATCAATGATGTACACCAGGGATTATAATAAAAAGATCACTGCTATGATAGTGTGTTCATGTGAATTAAGGCATATTCATGACAAGTGTACTAATACCACAAACATAGACAACTCTTCTCGTGCAAACATGGCATGCAAGTATCTACCCAATAAATCCTTTTCATACAAGTCTACTATGCTCTCTAATTAACATATGCAAATATCATCACTCTACTAGCAAAAAGTCACATCAAGTGGAGTAATGCAATCAAGTGAAACATGTATAAGCATGAATTATGAGCAAAATAGCAATGCATAAAAGAAAATATAACCCTCATCTCCCAACTTGAATATAACATGGTCCTCAATGGAAAAGGAAAGAGAAATGAGAGAAAATTACCAGAATTGTAGGTGCACATCCAGGTAGGTAGAGAGTAACATATATACACTTCACTTTTTTTTTTTTTTTTTTTTTTTTTTTTTTTATGAAGACAAGAAAGAACGAAAAATAAAATAAAAATAAAAATAAAAATAAAAATAAAAGAGACAAAGCAGTATACAGGCGGGAACTATGGAGACGCCGATGGTAGTGGTGGCGGGAAATGCTGAGACCTCTGTTAAATTCGTTCGCGTTACCTTTAAGAAAATTTGATTCTGTACAACTTATGTTCTTTGAGTTTTGGTCAATTCGAATTATTTAAGCATGAAACGGTGCATTTTTATACTTATTCAGCAAGTTACTTATGATTAAATTATACTAACTTTATTTTTTTGCCGGATGGTGGGTCTTACTAACTTTTTTATGCAGGGATGACCCACCATATTTCTATTTCTATTTAGTTTATTTTATAATCAATTTACATTTCATTGTGTACGGGCAAGAAACTAATTGCCACCGTATCTCGTGAAACTACCCATCCATCTCGGTGCGGTTGAAACTACTTTTCTTGTCCCGTAACAAAAATTAAATGTATTTTTTTTTTGTGTCTGGTGGACACGTGGGTGTTAAATCTTGTACTCATAGCAGTAGCCCTGTATACTGACCTGTTTTGTCTCTTGGCAACTCAGGTGCGTTCTGTTTAAGCGCAGTTGAGCTTCCTTTGCACGATTAATTGGGGCTACGGTGGTGACGTGGAATAACTATAGTTATTGGACATGTCTGTTGGATTTCTTTTGTTTTCTTGAGCTTAGGGTTGATATTAGTTTATGTATTTATTATTTTTTTATGACTTTAGTATTGGGATAATTTGGCATGGTTTGTAACCGTACATTATTTAAGTTATTTTGGCTATGTATTGTTACTTTATTGTTGGAGGTATTGGTTAGTTATGAAATTATGATGGATGGTTTGGTTGGCGTTTAGTTTTTGTTTTACTCCTAGGATTTGGATGATGGAATATTAATTGGGATTTAGTTCTAATTTACTATTTAATTGTCCAAATTTTAGGGCATGACAGAAAAATTATTCCAAATTAAACCAGCTACTGTTAAAGTGGGCCCAGATTCTAGATCACCCAATTTGTAATCATTGCTTACCTTGAAACCCCCTACTTGAGCAGCCTTCTATCTCACATGGTCCTCTAAATCCATACTTAACCTTGGTCCAACACCCAACCTGTCAGTAAGCCTTATCACTTCTTCTTCCTCCTAAGCATGAAGTGTTCTTCTAAAATTAAAACACTACCTATTTGAGCTTACCTATCTTGAGATCAGCTCATTCAATGACACCTCATTCTCTGTACTCAATTGAAACAATCTAGGAAATTGAGTAGGCTAACTAGACTTCTCCAACCAATTATCAACCCAGAACTGTACTCTTCTGCCATTCCCAACTCTGAGTTCCAAATTTTCCATAAAGAATGTAAAATGTCTTGGGTTAGCTTGTGCCACAACCAGAATGTCCCTCCAGATCTGTGAAGTGACTCCTGCTGCAGTAGCTGGTGGCAGCCACCTCCCACCTATGGATCTATACTTGCTACACACAATTGATTTCCAAAGTGCATCATCTTCCACAACATACCTCCACCACCATTTGAGTAACATGCATTGATTTGTAAGTCTAATGTCCCTAATCCGAAGACCCCCCTTTTGTTTATTCATTATAATCTCTTTCCAATTGACTAAGTGTATTTTCCTCCTAATTTTTGTACCTCCCTAGAGGAAATTTGCTTACATCCTATCAAGTTCCTTAGCCACACTTTCAGGAATCTTAAATAAGGACATATAATAAATGGGTAGTGAGGACAGAACAGATTTAATGAGGACCACTCTACTTACAAATGACAGCAATCTTCTTTTTCATCATGAGAGCTTTTTTTTTTTTAAATTGTCAATGACTGGTTTCCAAGATAGTTTCCTGCTCGGATTGGCACCAAGTGGTAATGCAAGATATTAGAAAGGCAACTTATGACTTATGCAGTTAAGTTTAGACACAAAATCCTCCACCAAATTGTGACAACCCTCACCACTAATTAGTGCTAATCTATGATTAAGCATGTTAAATGACTGATTGACTGAAATCCTGAACTGATTGATTGAGTGTATAGCTTAAGTGCATTTCTATCTGTTGATTGTTGAATGATCTGTTCATGTTTTGCGCTTTAAACTGTAAATTGAAGGCCTTATCGGCGACCGAATCTGAAATCGAGTAATTTTTATGCTAGCTAGAATTTATGTGATTTTATGGCATGTTTAATTGAAATTTGATTTGGTATGATTAAATTGGATTAAATAGTATTGAATTACAATAGTTGGACTTATTTACCTTAGTGCCATGATAGTGGGCCACTTATCCATTCATGTTTGAAGCCTATTACATATTTGATGCATCAATTGTTCTCTATTTTCTGAGCCTAAACCGACTAGAGAGAGAGAGTTAGGAGAAAACTTGAGTTTATCCAAATTGCTTGGAGACTTATGAGAAATTGAAGGAGTCTTGCATAATTGAGCTTTTACACTCGAAATTCAAGGTCTAAGGTAGGAGAACCATCTTCTTGAGCTTGCATTTGAGTTATATCTTGCATGATTCATGGAAGTTTAGTGAGTTGAGTCTAGAATTGGCTTAATGAGTTGAATTGAGGCTTAAATCATGCATGCATGTGCATATCTTGAAGTTTAGAGTTGTTTTCATGGAAATTATTGCATGCATGTCCATATTATTGTTATAATCCATGAATTCACCATGTTTTTGGAAGGATTGGCTCATTTGATCTTGTGTTTGAAGCTTTAAGTTCATATAAGCTCATGCATGCTACATTTGAGTCTTGTTCTTGGAGTTTATTGAAATTGTGTTCAAATGGAACTACATTTGGGCTTTGATTTCTCTAATTGATCTTTGAAACATGTCATATTATGAGTTTACAAGTGTTTTCCAGAAAATTAGCCCAAAAGGATCGAATTTGGTACATTTAAAGTTGATTTTGAGCTTGAAGGTTCAATCTGGAATTTCCAGAATTTGGACTCACGCTCGAGCAAAGAACTCCACGCTCGAGCGTACACTTTGTGTTCATATAGTCCGCTCGAGCGAGGAAAGTGACGCTCGAGCGTGAAATGCGTGTAACCAGTACTTTGCATGTGTTTACAGTCAGCTCGAGCGAGGGAATGCACGCTTGAGCGAGGACTTGTGTCTCACGCTTGAGTGAAGGTCGAGCGCCCGTCGAGCGTGAATTTCGTTCATCCAGTACTTTTGCAGTCCGCTCGAGCAAGGAAAGTCATGCTCGAGCGGAGCTCCTTTGTCTGCATGTCCGCTCGAGCGTAGAAAGCCACGCTCGAGTGAGACCCCTGTTTTTTGAAAAGTGTTTATACATGCATCTTTGCATCCTCATTCCATCCTAGGTATTCTTAGGCCTAGTTTAAGGCATCTTAATGAGGATATTGATGTAGAACCACACCGAGGCAAATTAGGGATTAAGTTATTATTTCCCAACTGTGTAGCTTAGTGTGTGTTCGTTCTGTAACTGTGTAGGGTTAGCATCCGAGGACGCTCTAGCTACTTATAGCCCAGTGCTCTATGAGTAACAATGTTGTAAAGATATGTTCAATCATGAATATTTTCTGAATGAACAACTGTACTGCTTTCTGAAATGATATTTCTTACTGAATGAATGTTTGTCCTATTTGTGAACTGTATTCGTGGCATCCATAGCAATTTACTGTTACTGTTACTGTACTGTACTGTTACTGTCATAGAGATCCCTGTCGGTTCCCATGTTTGGAACCACTACTGTTTACTGATATGATGGCCATCAACTGACTGTTCGGTCTGTTAAGACCTACTGTACTGTTTTGCTATTGGATGTACCACATATGACTATTATAGTTTTTGAATGACTGTTATAGCATGAGATATGAGCCACAAACTGAATGACTGATATACTGATAAATGACTGTTTTTAATACTGAAAGGACATTCATTCATAACCTCTTTACGCATATGTTATTCACTGGGCTTTAGCTCACTGCTCTTATATATATGTAGGTGTTCAGGCACCGGACCGTTGCTAGGAGTGTCAGGCTAAGCCCTTGCTTTGTTAAGCCAACCTTTGTGCTTCACTTCGAGGTTCCAGATCTGTTCAAGCTAAGGCTGCTTTTGGGGTGTCTCAGATTCACCCTATCTGTCTCTGTTATGTATAGACTGAATGATATTTATACTGTACTGTTATGGTGGGGATTTGGTCCCTAACCTGAATGCCTGTAAATGATGTATGTATATACTGTTTTTGTTCTGAATGTGCATATGCTATGAAAAGTCTTTTGCATACAGACTGTCACAGCTCATTGGACATCTTTTAATTACTGTTTTGGCTTCCGCCAGCCCCTGTACTCTGTATTACTGTTTTACTGTTAAGTAGGCCTTCGGTAATCTCAGATTACTGGCCGGTTACGGTGCTAAACCCATAGGGGCGGGTTTGGGTCGTGACACAAATCCTCCTCCACACCCACCCCACATACCAAACTTTTGTGAAAATTTATTTTCAGCCCAGACACAACTTCAAAGCACTTTAAAATTCTTTTAATAGTAACAACTTCAGACCATTCCGCATCACATAGGATTATGGTATCATCTGCATATTAGAGGTGGGATACATTAAAACCTCTATGACCCACATCCACTCCTTTAATAACTCCCATATCTTTTGCTCTTTTCAACATGATATTAAGCCCTTCAGCTGCAACATTAAACAAGAGGGGTGAGAGTGGATCACCTTGCCTTAATCCTCTCTTCGGACAAAACTCATCAGATGGAAACCCATTCACAAGTACAGAAACTCTAGATAAGGCAATGCATTCCTTGATCCACCCCAACCATTTTGCTCCAAAACCAAAGTTTACTAGCATCTGAAGGAGAAAATTCCAATTTAAAGCAGCTATTCCTACAGTGACCAATGCTTTAGAAATAGATCCATCTATCCTCATTGAATTGTTCTACAAATGAATTTGTTTCTATTCATGGATTAAACTTGTGAATGTTGCCCTCGATATTTGGATTTGACTAATGGGATGCAAGAATATTCTATATTGATTATTGACAATGGTTTTTTTCTTCATGATAAAGTGAAGGTTTCATCATGCCTGGAGTTTTGCCTTTCTAAATTCTAACCTTTTCAATTTCCTTTCATTTTTTTAAATTTTTGTAGGAAACAGGAGGCATTGCCAATTTAAAAGTTCAAGATGTTGAGGGTATTGCAAGTGTTGAGGTGGGTATAAACAACTTGTTGCATCTTACACCTCATAAATGGAGTGTTACTTCTCCCTAGGTAATCACTTTAAGTTGAACTTGCACCCAAAAATGTAAACAAAATGTTCCTAGTCCTTAAGTTGCAATGGCTTTAAACATAAACTATCTAATGAGGTTGCAGTCCTAAATCGTTCATGGATTCTAGCCGCAATGTTTGCCTCACATTTACCACCGTGTGTCAACTTTTTGTTAGCTGAAATCTATCTACAAGTGCATTACTTATACAATTAAGATGTGCTTCTGTTCTTAAAATTTCGAATATTTTCTCAAATTGATGGTATGCTTTGTCCATCTGTATGCTTTCCCAACTAACAAAAGAGACGACAGTACAAGCTACAGGGGTGGCCTCCAATTTGGTTGAGATCATACAAGGTTTGGGCTTCAAACAACAAACATTGAACTTGAGCTTTGAGGATGAAGAAAACATTAACTAGGATCTCATATATTGATTTACCGGTCCGAACCTCACAAAGAAAGGGCATATTGAAGCACTTTATCAGAATCCTGTGTTGTAGGCTGACGCTGTAGAGTTGTTGTACTCACTTATCATAGTTTCGTAGGCATCCTCTATTTGTTTAGTGTTTGTTAACTTGTTATATCTCTGAAAGCAAACTAAGTTCATGTTCTTAATTGAAATTGTTTTTAGAACATGTGCAGTTCCATTAGTCAAGTTCATGGAGTTTCTTAGCTCGATTCGGCTCTCACAATTATATATTCTTTGTCGATACCAGTCACTTAAATTAGGTAGAGGTTTTGTTTATAATTGTGGGGTCAACTCATTGAAGTGAGTAGTGTTGTGCACTGGGTATGACCAGTGTTGTCAAAGTCGCGCCTAGGCGCAAGGCGAGTCGAGGCGCACCATCTGCGCCTGTACAGGTACCAGGCGAGGCGGCTTGAGCCAGGCGAGCACCTTAGCCGCGACTTTAGCAAGGCGAGAGAGGCGCAAGGCCCTCGCCTAGGCGCGACTGAGTGTTTAATCTGTAGATCTGATCTAACGACTCAGATGCGACTCAGATGAACCTTTTGAATGGCTCGTAATCACAGAGGATCAGAACTCATGTACCATATGAGCCAAATAGGACTCAGATTAACCCTAATCGAAGTCGTCTCTCCCTCTTTCGCCTCGCAATCAACTTCGAGCTGCTGGAGCTGGACTTGGTCTGCGACTACGACTGCGACACAAGAGCTGGACTTCGACTGCGACACTGGATCGACTTCGGCTTCATAGGTTCGACTCTCTCTCCCCTTCTCCTTCTTCTTCGTCTTCGACACTGGTCGTTCGACTTTCATATTTTTTTTTTCCTTTTCTTTTTTTTTTCCTTCGACTTTCAGTTCAGTCCTCTCTTTTCTTTTCTTTTCTTTTTTCCTTTTCTTTTTTTTTCAATTATTTGAGTCTATTTTTTTCCTTCAGTTCAGTCCATTCCTTTTCTTTTTCTTTTCAATTATTAATTTTTTCTTCTTCATTCGACTTTCTTTTTCTTTATTTTTTTTTCATTAATGATTATTACATTCATTATGATTATTACATAAATAAATTAATTAATTCATACATACATAAATAAAAAAAATAGATACATTACAGTACATTCGTTATGATTATATTGAAATTGATTCATCATTATACTGAAATTAATTAATTGATCATTAATTAAAAAAATGGAAAATTGATTCATAAGTTAATTAATTCATACATTCATTACATTACATACATTGAATCATAACATTAATTAATTCATAAATTGATTCATAAGTTAATTAAAAAAATAGAAAATTGATTAATTAATTAGAAAAGATGAATGTGTTGTGATTAATAAGAATTTAATGTGTTGTATGTGTTGTGATTAATGTGATTAATAAGAATTTAATAAAAAATTAATTGATTAATAAAGATGAATCAATTTATCAATTAATCAATTTATTGTGTTGTGATTAAAAAAATAGAAAATTGATTGATTAATTAATTGATAAATTGATTCATAAGTTAATCAATTTATTAATGTGATGAATTAATAAATTGGTCAAAGTTTTTCTTGAAAAAATAATGTAACATAGGAATGAATGTAATGGAATGTAATGTACATTAATTAATTAATTCATCATTAATTAAAAAAAATAGAAAATTGATTCATACATTACATACATTAATTAATTCATCACATAACATACATTGCATTCATTATACTGAAATTGTTTTTCTGTTATTTATTTTTTGTGTTGTGTAGTAAGTACTAAGTAGAAAATGACATTGGAAGTAATAGAAAAGATCCGGCGTGGCAATATGCCCATTTGGTGGAGGAGAATAATTTAAACAAGTTTGAGTGTAATTTTTGTGGTAAAGTATCAAATGGAGGTGTTTATCGGGTAAAACAACACCTTGCGGGAGGTTATAGGAATGTTACTGCTTGCCCGAAGTGTCCTTCTCATGTAAGAGAAGAGATTAGAGAGTTCATGTCCAAAAAAAAGACACAAAAAGAAGAAATGAACATGTTGCCTGATTTTGATGACATGGACATGTAAGATGAAGATGAAGATGATGATGTTGTTGAGATCAATGTCAATCAACACCGCAAGTTGACAAGTAGTAGCCAAGGTTCATCCAAATCCAAATCCAAATCAAAAATGCCAAAGAGAAAAGGGCCTATGGATGTTTACTTCACACCCAATCCTGAATCAGTGGTGAAATATCGAAGAGACCAAGCAAAAGGGAAACAAACAAAAATTGATGCAAATGACCCTTACAAAAAAGAAATGAGAGCTCGGGCACTGCAAAGATTTGCAAGGTGGATGTATGATGTTGGTATCCCTTTCAATGCAGTAAATTATGAGAGTTTTGGAACAATGATTGAAGCCATTGGCCAATATGGTCCTGGTATGAAGCCACCGACTTACCATGAAGTGCGGGTTACCCAACTCAAAAAAGAAGTGAAACATACTGAAGATTTGATGAAGTATCATAAAGAGGATTGTGAAAAATACGGGTGTTCCATAATGGCTGATGGTTGGACTGATAAGAGAGGAAGGATATTGATTAACTTTTTAGTTAATTGTCCAAGAGGAACCATGTTTGTTGAGTCGGTTGATGCTTCTAGCTATTCAAAGGATGGGCAAAAGCTATTTGAATTACTAGACAAGTTTGTGGAGAAAGTTGGAAAAGAGAATGTGGTGCAATTTATCACTGATAGCACTGCAGCTAATGTGTTGGCGGGTAAGAATATTTCCTCATTCCTTACATCAAAATTGTTTACTCATAGTTTGTTTTGTATTTAAAATTTAAAAACTTGAAAATAATAATTCTTCATTATTGTTACATTATAGGGAGGTTTTTGGAAGCTAAGTATGAACACTTGTATTGGACACCATGTGCTGCTCATTGTTTGGACTTGATGTTAGAAGACATTTTCAAGATACCTAGACTGAAAAAGACATTTGAAAGGGGTATTGCAGTACATGGCTACATTTACAATCGGCCTACATTGCTAAACATGATGAGGCGCTATACAAATTTAAAGAATTTGATCAAGCCTGCAAAAACTAGATTTGCAACCGCCTTTTTGACTTTGTCTAGGATGCATCAACAAAAAAACAATTTGAGAAAGATGGTCACCTTCGAAGACTGGACCTCAAGCAAATGAGCAAAGGAGCCACAAGGTAAAAGAATGGCACAAACTTTGTTGATGCCTTCATTTTGGAATACTGTTGTGTTTGCCCTTAAGGTCTCGGGTCCTCTTGTCAAAGTGCTTAGATTGGTTGATACCGAGAAGAAACCTCCCATGGGATACATTTATGAGGCAATGGATAGGGCAAAAGAATGCATTGCAAGTTCATTTGATCATAAAGAAGAGAAGTATAATGAAATCTTCGAAATCATTGACAAAAGATGGGATGTTCAATTGCATCGACCTTTACATGCAGCTGTGCATTTTCTTAACCCAGAATTCTTTTACCCAAAAGCGTTAGAGGTGCAAAGAGATCATGAAGTGATGAATGGGTTTTATGAATGCATGCAAAGGTTGGTCTCGGATGTCACTGTTCAAGATTTGATCACTAATGAGATGAGTATTTATATGAAGGCTGAGAGTCTTTTTGGCAAGGCTGTTGCGATTAGGTAAAGAAATACAAGAGCACCAGGTAATATATTATAGACTCATAGAGTTTATTTTTAGTAATACTTTTAGTAAAACTTAATACTTAGTAACAATTATTTCTAACTAGTGGATTATCGTAGCTGATTGGTGGGCATCATATGGTTCTTATACTCCAAACTTGCAAACTTTTGCCATAAAAGTCCTTAGCCTAACATGTAGTTCATCGGGTTGTGAACGAAATTGGAGTGTATTCGAACATGTGAGTATTTAACATTCAAACTAATTTTTTGTTTAATTCAAATATTTTTTATTCTCATTATATAGAATTTAATATCTTTTTAATACTTGCAGCTTCATAGCAAGAAAAGAAACAGACTGGAACAACAATATCTCAATGATTTAGTGTATGTCAAATACAATAGAACATTGAGATTTAGGTATGACATGCGCAACACTCTTGATCCCATATCTTTGCAAAATATTGATGAAAGCAATGAGTGGTTGCTTGGGAGGATGGATGGAGAATCAGATGAAAATAATGAGCCTGTGTTTGATGATGATGATGGCTTGACGTGGGCCACTGTTGCTAGAGCTTCTGGAGTAGAAGAAAGTAGCCATGCAAGTAGAGCAACAAATTCACGCTCAAAGTCACAACGGAGGATATCTAAATCATCAACATTGACTCCACTTCAATTAATAGATGAAGAGGAAGCGGGCTCAGATGACACAGAGGAGGAAGATGTTGAGGGATACAAATCAACTGATGGAGAAGAAGATGATAGTTTGCTTGCCATTGATGTTGAGGATGATGATTGACTGACACCGACCTAACCTACCCTTTCTTTTGATATTGATGCTTTTAAGTGTTAAGACATATATTAATATTTGTTGAATATTTATGTTTTGGATGTTTAGTGTTTATGTTTTTATTTTATTAAATGTGGATTATTTGATCTTTGAAAATTGGAATGTTATGTAATATGCACTTTCATGGCTTTGAGAATTATTCTATATTTTGTCTTAAATCTTGATTACTTTTTATTTTTTAAAAAATTGTCTTACTACTATAAATGATTAGTCTATATTAATTTTTCTATTTTTTACGAATACTGTGCGCCTGACTTCAATAAAGCCCGCGCATCGCCTTGCGCCTTGCACCTAGGCTCCAAGAGACCTTCGGCGCCTTAGTGCGCCTTGAGCCTTTAAAAACACTGGGTATGACTTACATTGCTATATTACCTGCACGAAATAGAAACAAATAAACCTCTATAAAACTATTCTAATTTTACATTTAGCTGGTTGAATAGTGATTGTTTCTTAGAATTTGATTTCCCACTTATATAATATATAACTTTGTTTTCAACTAGTGAAGTTATACCATGTTCTTTTCTCCTCTAATATATGTTTTTAGATGGTATCTCTATGCTCTAAACCAGACATTTACTCGGTACATCCACAAGCGAACTTATCTTTTGATTAAAAGTTCATAAAGGTGATATCATAATGCTTAAACCTTTAATTAATGACTGTTTAGGGGACAGTGGCCAGTTGTAATACAAAATTAGTTGTATCCTAATACAAATTTAATCTTTCCCTCCTTGGCAGAACATAGCAACATCAATATCAACTCATCAACAACTCTGTCTCAATTACTTTGGGGTCAACTGTATAGATCTATTTTTCTTCAATTAATTCATGCATATCAAAATCAACTTAATTTTAAAAACAAAAATGAACACATTGATACTCCCGTGATGAGAGGTACTCAACTTAGGACCAACATAGGTCAACTACAGACCTGAGATGTATTTTACACGACACAAAAGTTACTAAGAACCATAAGAGTACAGATAAACTTCTTTAAAATCTTCTCAATAAGGCTTAAATAAATGAGCCAGAAATAGAGAAATTGGATTATCATCATGGCTAGGTTTAAGTGATCGCAATTTCAAACACATCGTGCCTAATCTCCAATGTAACGAGAAGTTAGTTCTATGATTCTTCATTAGTGTGTCAACCTAAGCATAAGAGAAGCTTTGGCCTGCACAACGAGAGTGTCAAATCTTATCACTTTGGCCTGTCGGGTAACTAATTTATTACTGTAAATTCCAAATCCCCTAGGGAAGCAAGATTCGCATTGGTTTGGCTGAGAACTTGGAATTGGTATAAAATATTTCAGAACATATCTACCTTAGTTAATGGGATGTTTGTCCTACTAATCAGCCCGATAAATTTTTTCTGAAAAATATATATGTTTGTTAGGACTGAGATTGGCTGCTTTAAAAGGTTTATTTATATATATATATATATATAGATTTTGAACAAGTTTACATATTTTGATAATTAATATGCCTGGAAAGTTGTACACGTATGTACATAGATTTAATAAATTTTTTTTTTTCATAAAATTAATCATTTGTGAATATACAGTTCAAAAGACTCCAAAACCTTGCTTATAAACCAACCCTTTTGGTTTAACCAACAAATTTATTTATGAACCATATTAATCAACTGGTTGAATTGAGATCTTTCAACAAATTCACATTTTTTATATTTTTATCACATTTCAACAGTTCACATTGTTGACAAGGTAAACTCATCTAACCGTCGCTACAACAAAATGCACATTCGGCGACTAAAATTGGCAACTAAAAAAAATTTAGTCGCTAAAAGTTGTGGGATTGGCGACCAACTAATTTTTTTAGTCGCCAAAAGTAAAATATTTAGCTACTATTTGTTTTTAGTTGGGGGTATATTGTTTTTTGGCGACTAAAAATAATTTTAGCTGCTAAAAATGCTAGAATTAGCGACCAAAAAAAATTTTAGTCGCCGTATATTGAGTTTTGGCAACTAAACCATTTAGTCGCCGAATGAAAAATAAAAAATTATTTTTTTACCTTTTGGTGACTAAAATTTTAGTCACCAAAAGTAACTTTTTGGCGACAACAATTATTTAGTCACAAAAAACGTGGGCTACATCTATGGTGACCTAATTATTTTGGTCACTAAGAATTTATTTGTTAATACTACACCATTTTGGTTGAAACCTTGTTTTTTCTTTCTTAGACATAGTTTACTCAAAATCCCCAATTTTTTCCCATTTCCTTAAGTCCTTTTAGGTTGAGCAAGGAATCCGTAAAATTCGTAATTTGATCCAGTCCAGTCCAATCCGGTAGATTTGGATTGATTTTTTGAATCCTATGATTCGATTCCGAATTGAAAAATTAAAAATCCATAGTCCACGGATTGGTTCCGGATTGAACCACACGGTTCCAGATTGGAACTGATCCGAACCGTATCACATGTTGAGAAATTAGTGATTCCTAGTGATATGACTACTGGCCATGTTATAAAGTTCCAAATAGTAGACTATTGAACACTGGATTTGTGTTTCCTAATAGTAAGACTATTAGCTTCAGAGTGATAGGTTGGACCAAT